>CANTUT010001675.1:0-147500 GCA_947687605.1 Reutealis trisperma | reverse complement strand
CCAAGCCTAAGAGGTGTGAAGATTGATTGGGATTTCCTGAGAGCTTGCATAAATTTTGGGATCCTAATGTTCATATGTTCAAGTTTGGAGCAAGTATAGAGGAGATGTGTCCTATTTTTGAGGAATTTTATGTACTGTTAGGATCTTCCTGAGGCTAGTCTGGCTGCTCCAGTTAAAAGAGTAGATTATTTCAACTCTTTCTAGAGGCTTTAGGATTGGACATAGCAACTGCTAGCCCTATGGTTGTAGGGAATTGGGTTGACCTGACTGTTGTGATCGCTGAATTCCATGATTCACAGGGTTTTGAAGAAGGTGATTAGCAAGATCACAGAATGCTAACCTTTTCTTTCTATTTGACTTTAGGTTTTCTTTTTAAACGTCCTGTGGATTAGAGTGATATCAGAGTGATAGAGCTAGTGTCTCATATTTAAGATGGTCGCTATATTGCTACCATTATTTTAGCTGAAACCATTCCATGCTTGGATCAAGCTGTGAACCCTTAATTTTGCACCTTCTAGTGTACATTTGAACCTTAAAAGCACTTGGGCTCAGTAAATATACCTTCAAAAGCCAAAAACTCTCAAAATGGAAAAAATAAAAATATTTCCTTTTGGCATTTAAACCCTTTTAGATCATCCGAGACTAATTAACGAGTACAACGCAACTGGAATCGTGTAAAACTTACAAGAAACGAGCAAGAACAGGTGAAAACGGGCAAAACGAGTGAACGTGAGGCCTGTTGCCATAGAGCTCTGTGACAATGCCGCAAGGCCCTCTGCGGAACCACCAAGGGCTATGCGGCACTGCCATAAAGACCTTTGCAGTGCTACAAAGGCCTTTACAGAAATCTGACGAAAATTTGATTTTTTACAATCCCACATTGGAATTTTGTGTTTTCTATGCTCCAAACCTCCTACTATATATAGAGGGCCCCCTTGCACTTCAAGACACCAACTTCTAGAGCTTAAAAAGCAATAACTTCAAGCAAAACTGCTTTGTATTTGCTCCTTGCTTTGCAAAGCGAGTTGGGGGATTTCTCCTTAATTCCTACCCAACCAATTTAAGGCTTTCCGTCGTCCAGCTATTCGAGGCAAGTCTCTTACCCAAAGCTCGTGTCTGCCACCGAAGGCTAGTTACCGCCCGCCATCCAAGGCTAGCTACCTCCCAAGGCTAGTCGCCGCCTATCGTCTGAGGCTAACCACCGCTTGCCATCTAAGGCTAGCTACCACCCACTATCTAAGGCCAGCCATTGCCCACCAAAACTAGCCGCCGCCTGGCATCCGAGGCTAGCCACTGCCCACCATCCAATGCTAACCACCACCTGCTATCCGCCATCCAAGGCCAGCCACCGCCTGCCATCCGAAGCTAGCCGCCACCTGCCATCTAAAGCCAGCCGCCACCTGCCATCCGAGGTAAGCTTCTTTTCTCTTAATTTCCTTACATCTTTTAGTTAGTTAATTAAATTGATTTATCTAGGTTACTAGCTAATCAACTTGGTAATCAATCAAATTAATTAATTTAAGTCAATCCTCTTTTAATCAATCAATCAAAACATGATAAAGTGGCTAGGCTAAACTAACCCCTTCGCAATAAGGGAGAACTGCGTGGGTTCTGATTCCCATTTAAAGGGATATGTAGGCATGCTTGGTTCAGGCATCAAATCCAATTAAAACTAACCAACTTTCCCCCTTATCACCTTCTTCACTTACTATCATTTTGTTTTCTGTTACTTTGTTAATAGGCTTAGTTTGGGGAATGTGTGACTTCCCTAAAACCCATAAGGGCTAGAGGAGGTATCCTCTAAGTTTGGATTTCATTGTAATATTAAATCTCTTTTATTTTGAATTCTAATTATGTATAAACTTTGTAGATTGAATGATCATGCATATTATAAACTGTTCATATATTTTAGTTTGTTCATGAAATATATTTTAAGTCACTCTTATATTACTTGGCCAAACTTTTTTTGTTAAATTAAATAGAAAACCTAGTCCCTGAATCCTCTTTGGTTTCAAGGCTAGTGATCTTTTTCCTTTGGGTAATAATTAGAGTCAAATAGGTTTTTTCCTTATATTTTCCCAAATAAAAATAAATTAAGGTGGCGACTCTTAAAAACAATTTTCAAACCTATCTAAGATAAGCTTAAGGGTTTTCACGTGAGTTCTTTTCCAAATGAGCATTTTGATTCCATTTAGTGGATTAGACCATTGCTTGGGTGAGGCCTCACACAACCATATAGGAGTAATGGGCCTTAGTCTGTGAGCCCAATCATTCCTTAAATATTTTTTCTGAACTTTCCTTCTTTTCAGTATAGTTTCTAAACTTTCCTTCTTTTCACTCCTGTGCTTCTTCTCTTTGCTCATATTATTGTATTTTGAAACAGATATGGCTCAGAGATCACTTAAGAGTGGTCTCTCCTCCTACTTGAAAGGATTACTAAATCTCTTAGTACCAGTCTCACTAGATAACTATAAAGTTCAATTTCAAAAAGGAGTGGGTCTCATGGCTATTTGAGTTAGATGCAAAGGAGTTATTGTGGTTTTGCCTCAGGTACAAGATCAAAAGATTCATGATTATGAGTTTTGGCTACAAGATGGTATATTTGCTCACGCTACACATAGTGACCTTTTACCAAAGAACTACAGTGATGAGACAAATGGGTCATGTACAAGGGGTGCCTCCTGATGGTGTTCTCTTCTAGTCTACTCTGATTACTCTTACCGTGGCTAGGCTAGTTATGAATGGCTAACTTTGAGGATTTCACACTATTCTTCCTTCCCACCATTTTAATAAGCTAAAAGAGTATAATTTGTGGTAGATGGCTATGTTTTAGCTAGTAGAAAGAGCAAGGAGAGTAGCCTTATTACATGAGATTGAGGCTGAAGGTGTAGTAGAGGAGACTACTCCTAAAAAGATTGATCGAAAGGGGAAGAAGAAGATAATTTAGACTTCAGAACATTAGGGCTTGGGATGTAGCCATGGACAAATTTTTTTATTTATTATAATCATGCAAGAAGAGAACCAAATGATAAAGACACAAAATTGTGATTTTATTAAAATTTGGACCATACCCATGATGGGCTACTTACGTATCTCCTTACATACTTTCAATTTTAACCAATTAACAAATATTTTGGAGAATTATGTCCATATAGTTCTAATTTACATGATGCATGAAAGATTACAAAGAAAAACTGACATTCATACAAAATAGTGCTTCAATTGATCTAAGGTACATAGACTGGAAAACTCTATACCATCTAAATCTATAAAGATAGCCCTTCACCTAATAAGATCTTTTTGAGTATATATGGCCTGACCTAGTTTAGTTTGAATTTTTCCCTGGGATCATGCACTGAAACTCTAATTTCTTTCAAGACTAAATTCCCTTCTTCTAAGCCTCTATTTCTGACCCTTTTATTGAAATGCCTTGATATCTTCTGTTGATATCCCTAAATCCGATATAAGGCATCCATCCTTTTTTTTGTTAATGGCCTTAAGTTGATCATGATAACCCTTTAACCATTTTATTTCTTTTAATTGATTTTCTCACATGATTCTGGCTGATCTGATTTGAACCTCAATTGGCAAAACTGTTTCCATACCATATACCAGTGAGTAAGAAGTGGCACCTGTTGGGGTATGGATAGAAGTTCGATATCCCCATAAGTCAAATGGTAACTATTGATGCCAATTTTTGTCATTCTCAGTTGTCTTTTATAGAAGTGTTTTGAGTGCTTTGTTAGCTGCTTCAATTGCACCATTGGTTTAAAGACGGTAAAGAAAGGACCAGTGGTGCTAAACCTTCTCTTTCTTTAGCAGCCAAGCCACCTCTTTTTGAAAATGAGATCCATTATTTGTGATAACCTCAAAATGAACTCCAAACTGACAAAGGATGTTAGTTCGAATAAAGTGGGCCACTCTTTTAGAATCCAATACTTAATATGGAGCATTTTTAACCTATTTGGAGAAATAGTCAATTACCATAAGTATGTATTCATGTCCAGTAAAAGATTTAGGACTTATCTTTCCAATAACATCAATACCCTGAGTTGCAAAAGGCCAGGGAGTTGTAATTAGTTTGAGTGGAATGGGAGGCTACTTTTAATGCTTGGTATAAATTTGGCATTTATGGCATCTCTGTACAAACTTGGCACAGTCTTCATTCATAGTCAACTAAAAGTATCCTAAATTCATTATTTTTCATACCAATGCAATTCTATTCATATGAAGGCCTTCATCTCCACTATGGACCCACTCCATGATCTACTAAGCTTCATCCTCAGTTACATCCCAGGTGTATATTATCTCATGTCCTTTTGTACAAGACATCATCATTTGGGATAAAGTTACTGGCCAACTATCTCATAGTTCTTCTTTCTGATTTGGTTGCCCCTTCTAGATACTCATTATTCTGAAGGTAATTGAAAATTTCCCAGAACTAAGGTTTCTGATTAGCCAGCTGAATATTCATGCACATTATGTGATATCTAGGTTCCCTTTTCACCTCAGTCACTACAAGTTTGATTATCTCTCCATCACTTACATCTAGCATTGATACGAGTGTGGCTAAAGCATCTGCAAATTGATTTTTTGCCCTAGGCAAATAATGAAATGAGAGCTCATGAAAATTCTCTGCTAGATCTTCTAAGCATTTATGGTAAGGAACCAAATGCTCCTCTCTTATCTTCCATTTGCCAAGGGCTTAAGACACGATCATATTTGAATCCCTATAAACCTCCAAGTAATCAATTCTAAGGTTACAATGACCTCTAATCCAGCTATGCAGGCTTCATATTTAGATTCGATATTTATCACCTTAAAAGCTAACTTAATAGCCATAGGTAGATTTTCTCCTTTAGGCGTAACCACGATAATCCCAGCACCATACCTTTTGTTTTTATTGCACCATCAAAGAAAAGCTTCCAAACTTCAGGTTTAAGTTCCATGATGTCTTCATCAGGGAATTCTGGTTCAAACCATTTACTATATATAGGGGCTGCAGCTAACTGATTGGCTACCATGCTTCCTTTTATAGCTTTCCTCTGTACATACTTCATATCATAACTTGCTCGAACAGCCATCCATCTTGCCATTTTACTATCAAGAACTGGTCTTTCTATGAAAATTTTAAGAGGCTCCTGTCAGCAAGCACATGAGTAGTGTAAGAGCTTAAGTAATGCTAAAGTTTGTGACAGACCCATACCAAAGCAAGGCATAATTTTTCAATCTGGTTGTATTTTAGTTCATGGGCAAGCAATCATTTGCTTAGGTAATGAATGGCATTTTCTTTATAGGAGTCAGGGGTATTTTGAGCAAGCATTACCCCTATAGCCTCGTGAGTGATAGAGAGACATAGGAGTAATGGCTTACTCGATCTGGGTGGTTGCAGGACAAAGGGGTTCAAGAGGTATTCTTTGATTGCTTCAAAAGCTTTTAGACAATCTTCATTCCATTCTTTAGAGGCTCCTTCCTTCAACTGCTTAAATATAGGCCTACATACATCAGCCAACTAGGAGATGAATCGACTAATGTATTGGAGTCGTCCCAAGAAACCTCTAATCTTCTTTTCTATCTTCGGAGGTGGCATTTCTAGAATTGCTTATGATTTGGCTGGATATACCTCAATCCCCTTTTTGCTAACCATATACCTAAGAAAAACTCCTGATGATGCGCCAAAGACGCATTTTGCTAAGTTCAGTTTCAAGTTGTATTGGTAGAGTCTATGGAAGAATCGCCTTAATGCTTCTAAGTGTCCTTTAGCTGTCTTAAATTTTATCACCATATCATCCACATAAATTTCAACATCTTTATGGATCATGTCATGGAAAATAATGGTAGCCATCCTCTGATAGATTACCCCAGCATTCTTTAACCCAAACAGCATTACCCTGTAGCAATAAGTATCCCTATTCAATCACAAAGGCAGTTTTCTCCTTGTCTGGTGGATGCATTTGAATTTGATTATAACCCATAAACATGTCAATCAAAGAGACTACTTTAGACCCTACCATACGATCAACCAACAAGTCAATGTACGGCAGCGAGAAATCATCTTTCGAACAGGCATTGTTCAAGTCTTAGTAGTCAACACACATCCATACTTTACCATTTTTTTTGAAACTGAAACAATATTGGCTAGCATGATGGGTATGTGATTGGCTCTATGAAATTGTTATCCAGTTGCTTAGTGATCTCTTCTTTGATTGACAAAGACCATTCTATCTTCAGTCTTCATAGTTTTTATTTGATAGGCTTCACATACTCATAAGTGGGGATCTTATATACTGCTATACTTGGATCTATACCAGTCATATCCTTAGGGGTCCATGCAAAACAGTCAGCAAACTCTTAGATCAACTTGATAGAGCCATCCCTATTATGACATACAAATGTAATCAATGTAGTTTTGGGACTTTCATCATTAGTGCCCACATTGATTGGTTCTTTGCTTGCATCATTTTTTATTTCAATTATCTCTTTTTCTAATGTATTATTCAAATTAGATTCAAAAGATGATGTATCAAAAGAGATAGAAGACACAGGATCATAAAAGGAAAATCTTAACTTCTTATTACAAATAAAAGGACCATTGTCCATGGTTACATCAAATTTGACAAAGTGGCTAGGATGGTTATTTACAAAATCAAAAGAAGAAAAAGACTCTAGGGAATCTGGTTTATGCTCTGAGTCATACTATGATTCTGATAAGGATTATGATAGGAACTCTGACTAGCCATCTTCTCACTCATAGCACAAGTTGTCAAGTTAGGTTTGGGTTAGTTAGATCAAATGAGTTGAATGTATCTCTTCTTCTCCTCTAATTATGAGGACTTACTCAAAAAGAGTGGCCTTTATGTTTTCCTCCCAATCATGCTCCAATATGAAAACCAGCTTATAATCTTCCATACTCAAGCTGACATCAAAGAATATTTCAAAACCTAGTATCAGTTTCTTAGTAATAGGACAGATCCACAATTCAGGAAAACCACAATAAGGAAAGTCTCCTCCCTCTTTCATAAAATAACCATTCAGAGTTTTGAAAAAGGGGCGCATATGTCAATCATAGGATTCACCTTCGTTTAGGGCTGCCACCCTCTCCTTGGTCCTTTTTTCCATTTCAGCCAAGTCTTCTTTAGTGGGTTCATAGCCAAGCCCAAAAGGTGATGTGGCTATAAAGTACTCATTGAAGCTGCTCATTCGTTATTGGCTTTTGCCTAAGCCTAATCTAGGAAAGTAATTCATGTTCCTCATCATGTTAGCAATAACAATATTACCATAAGGATCAAAATCAAAAGGAACATATTCTTTACCTCTTTCTCCTTTAATGAACTAGATCGTGTCAAAAGAGAACCTAGTCAATGGCAACAAAGCTTGTTCAAGCTAGATTTCTAGTATAAGCACAGGGTTTGGGGTTTCACTTCTCTCATGTCTATCCCCTTTGATTATCACAATGGAAGTTCCATAAGGAAACTTGAGCTTCTGATGTAAGGATGAAGGAATGGCTTTAGCTTGGTGAATCCAGGGCCTTCCAAGAAGGAGGTTAAAACATGCTAGCACGTCAATGACTTGGAAAGAAATAGGAGCAATAACAGGACCAATAGTAACATCCAAGGCAGTAACTCCTATTTCTTCCCTTTTTATATTGTCATAAGCCCTTACAATCTAGTCAGAAGTTGTGAAATCAGAAGCTTCTAATCCCAAACAGCTAGCCACTTTGAGGGGGCATACATTTAAAGCTGAGTCATTATCAACTAATACCATCGTGATAGTCTTTCCACTAGTCAGGACTGTTATGTACAAAGCATGGTTATGGCTTGGTTCCCCTTTAGAAAAGTCATGGTCCGAGAAGGATATGGCAGCAGCTTTAGTGGTGTTGGTAAGTAAGGCTACCAAAGTTTTAGGAGTGATATCTATTGAGCTTGGCATTGGCTCAACGCTTTGCAAAGAGCTTGGTGATGAGGGTAAGATGATTGAATCAGGCTCCAGATGGATATGTTGGCTTGTGTCTTTTTTAACTATTTGAGAATGGGGTCTTCATCAGGTTTAAGACTCCCTCTCATCTTTTCAGCATGAGATGGGATAGGTTATATGGGTGGATAGGTTATATGGGTGGCTGATTAACTTGAGGAATAGATGTTTGGTGAATTCTACCACTTTTGGTTATGGCATTGATTTGTCAAACCAAGTTGCTCAAGTCAAGCACACAACAGAAATCATCAGTTGATTGAATCAATAAGATAAGTTCAACTTTAAGGTCATGGTTGATGATGGAGTTGATTTAATGGTTTAGTAATGGATTCGTGGAGATGTTGGGCTTGGTTTTGGGTGGGATGATATCACCACTATCGATTAGGTCTTAGATTTTGTGTTTTAGAGTCTTACATGTGTTAGTTTTGTGGCCGGCTCCTTGGTGATACTTATAATATTCATTGGGGTTGTAGTTTTTAGGCAATGGATTTGGGGGTGGTCTAGGTTCTAGAGGTTTCACCATATTGGCCTCTAATGCTTTCTTATAGACTACAACCAGTGGGACTTCAAGGTCAGTAAAGCTTCTCCTTTCCAGTCTCAAAGGTTAATGATGAGAAATGGCTGATACCTTTTTTCTGATTTGTTAAAAAGGTAACATTAGACTAGTAAGGGATGTTCCTCTTATATCTGGATGTAGGGGGGTGTCTTCTTTGATATGGCCACTTTGGATTAGGTCCTCTATTTTTGATGCAATGGAAATAAAGGCCTTGAAATCTGGAAGATACTGCATCATAAGGTGGTTTTGGTAAACTGAGAGAAGGTTCTTAACAATGATGTCGATCTGTTCTTGCTCAGTTGGTCGGTTTACCATTTAAGCAGTCTTAGTCCTCCACCTTATAAGGAATATGGAGAAAGACTCTTTAGGAAGCTACTTGGTAGTCTCTAAATCCCTCCTAGTAATATCTATCTCAATGTTGTAGTGGTATTGTTTGACAAAGGCATTACAAATGTCATCCCAGGTCCTTTTTTTATTTGGATCAAGATCAAGTACCCATTTAACTGTAGTTCCCATTAAAGATTGCTAAAAAAATTAAGTAATGAACTCATCATCCATACTAAAAGGCCTCATTGCCCCTACATACATCTTCAGGTGAGTCTTAAGGCAAGTTGTTCTATTGAATTTATCAAGGTTTTACATCTTGAACTTTGGTAGAAATCTGGCATTAGCAAAGAGGGTTAGGTCATTGACATTAACCTAGTCATTATGCCTCTTTACGTTTTTTATGGTTCTTTCTATGGTTTCAAATTTCTCCATAAACACCTTGAAGTCAGGATGGGAAAAGAGTTCCTTCCCTCGAAAAGGATTCTCAGGAGAGGATGTAACAGAATGAGTAATGGGTCGGGATGGGAAAAGAGTTCCTTCCTTTGAAAAGGATTCTCAGGAGAGGATTTAGCAGAGTGAGTAATGGTGTTTATAGTCTGTATTAGTTGCAGGTAATTTTAGAAATTTGCATGGATTGGACAGTGGAGTTAGGTATTTGCATAAATGGGATATGTGGAGCATCAACTATAGTCTTTCCTTTATCAATCAAGTTAATGTGTGTTCTAGAGGATGAAGCAGTTTTTGTGTGGGTCTGGGTCAAGCCTGGAGCTACTTAATTCAGATTCATTGCAGGTGGGTTAGTGGCTGGATTGAGGGAGACTTTACCAATCATATTTTTGACTTTTTCCAAGATAGACTGTCTCTATTCTTGAAACATGGCCCTCTGAGCTTCTAAGGTAGCTTGAAAATTCCTTTCAATAGCCTCAAGTTGTCTTTCTTGCTTAGGAAAAGACCCGCAATAAATGACTCCAATTGGGGCATTTCCTTCTCCTAATGGATTACAGCTTGGTCAGTAATTTTTGGTGATTTACTGGTTTTCTTGGCCATTTAAGGTACCTTATAGAAAAACAGAAAAAGGATAAGTGTTTAACTTAGAAAATTCAAAAAGGGATCATGATAAGGTGATCATAGATTTTCAGATAGTGACAGGTGAGTTATGGATTAAGGCTAACACTTTCTTTCTGAGAAAAATGGACGCTCCACTTTGTTCAAGGTCCTTAGTCTTATGAAATGCATGAATACATGAATGAAAAGTCATTTCATGGATATGCAAATAGGTTTTATTTAGGGTGCATACAACCTAAGGTCCAGGTTTTAGATTCACTACATGATAAGGGTAAGGGTGGCTTAAATAAGGTACCTGTAACTCTAGAGTAGCGATATACCTAACCACATGTAAGTCAAGGAGCCTCGTATAGGTCAAATAGTATATGCATACTCGTTACACCTTTAAAAGGATTAAAGGATTCATCGCGGAGTGGATGATTTCACTATCAGTTAATAGATCCAAAGAGGGCTACCCACTTGATGTTACTTTCTATCCATTGTTTTCTTAAGAAATCTAGGTTGAAAAGGCAAGGAGCCTATGCAAATGATGCATGAAAGTCATTTCTGTATTAAAAGCGCCAAACTTTGATTTAAACGAATTAGTAGTCCTCTTATTTCTTTTGTAAAAAAAAAGGTGTCCCTAATGGAATCGCCAACTGTGAGGCCTCGTCTGAGCACCATTTCGATCCGCTGAGCGAGATCAAAATGCTCATTTGGGTTTGCTCTCATGGTGGAACCCTCAGGTTCAGAAAAAGATTAATTTTGAAAAGAGTCACCACCTTAATTTTATTTTAGGAAAAAGATTAAGGAAAAAACCCAAATTGTCTCCAATTAATATCCCAAAAGAAAAGATTACTAACCTCGAAACCAAAGAGGATTAGGGGACTAGATTTTTGATTTATTTTGACAAAAATTAGTTTGACAATTTTAATACAAAATAACTTAAAATAAATTTCATGAACAGAGATAAAGATGATGCATGAGCAAATATATCCATGCAACGCATAATAGTTATAAAATGATAAATAAAATAAAATATACTTATGAATTATTACAAAAAAAAAAGAAATATAAAAAAGAGGATCCTTTCTCTAACCCTTATAGGTACTAGGAAAAGCACACATTCCTCAACTAACTACAAAAATTAACAAATCAAAATAAAAGAACATAATCATATGTAAGAGAAAATATAATAGAAATAATTTCATAAAAATAAAAGAAAGATTATTTTGTAAAATAATCTGGAGTTGATGCCTAAAAAACCAGCATGCTTGCATATCTCTTCAAATAGGAATCAAACCCCACGCAGTTCTTCCTTCTTACAAAGGGGGTTTTGGCAAAAGTTGATTTGATTCGTTAATTTAATTCATATTTAAAATTAACATGATTAGATCTTTTTAGTTTTAGACCTATAATAGGATATAAAAGAGAATTCTAGTTCTGATTTAAGAAGTCTTAAAAAGAGGAATTATACCTTGGTTTTGCACCTTTTTCATATGAACAGGCATGCCTTACTTCGGATTTAAGCTCCACCTTGGTTGATGATCTCACAAGCCGCGTGTGTGCAAGGTAAGTATTAATATCTTTTTTTTATTTTGTTCTCTTTATTTCTTTATTTTTGTTTTCCCTCCTTAAGGTGGAATTAAGATCTAGTAATTAAGAAGGTGGAATTAACAGACAAAGTTATGTATCAGATCTTAATTCCACCTTCTCTTGACTTGAGATGGAAATAAAACCTTGAACACACTTTGTAAAGCAAGGAGAAATGCAAAGCGAAAAACAAAATAAAATAAAATAAAACTTTGAAACTAAGGGGCTCATTCCATTTATGGAATAAGCAAAAAAATAAAAAATTTAAATCTTGCTTTGAGATCTTAGGTTGATCAAGCAAGTCCAGGTGTAGAAAAACTAAGTTTGGGGGTCTAAATATATAGTGAAAGATCTGGGGGTCAGACGACATTTTTTTGGATGTGGGATTCACATGTTTGGGAGTTGAAAATACACGTGATTGATGTGGAACCACACAGCTTATGTGTAGTTGCAAAATTGAACCACATATAGGCGATTTTGGATTACACAATGGTTCTGCAGTTTCGCACCAAGGCTATGTAGTTCCACACAGCTCTTGTGCAGTTCCTGCTAGGCCTTATGTGGTTTGGGGTGTTTTGGCCCTTTTTTTGTTATCTTTCGGCCTGTTTTAAAACTTTGATAAGTGTCTGTTAGGAATCAAATTGGTCTAAGGGTGTAAAATTTAGGATTCACAGCTGTCCTCCTTATCAGAATTGGTCGATTTGGAAAGCGATTTTGATAAGTGTAAACTTAGAGAGATCTTGGATGGATTTCACAAAAGTGTTGGTTTTGGTCTACTTTGGAAGGTCTACTATGATGTCTAGTTAGTTTTGAGATATTTCTAACTTAGTTCGAATGGTTTTCCATTTTTTAGGTATTTTTTATTTTCTAATCTTTCTTCATAATAGAAACACCTTGTGAACCCTCAATGTTGCACCTCCCAAAATTCTAAACCTTTAGAAAAAAAAGAAAGAATCAATCAATCAGGATTTCTAAACCATTTTCATATCATTTGGGACTCAATATGAAGTCCAATGCAAGTGGAATCACGGAAAACAAGCTGAACAAGGGAATCAAGGTTGAATGCCATAGAGCTCTGTGGCACTACCGTAAAGGCTTCTGCTGTACCATAGAAACCTATGCGGTATTCCATGCATTTTTCCATAGTGGGGGTAATCAAAGATAGCTCCATCTGGGGGCACCCCTTGTGCATGACCCATCTGGTACATCACCTTTTTCCTTAGTAGAATGTTACCCTATTTAAACCCAGCAAATAGACCATCCTATATCCCTAGTTCATAGTCATGAAGTTTTTGATCTTATGCCAAGGACAAAGCCACAACAGCTCCTGAGGGTTAAGCTCAAATAGCCACTCAGTCCACTCCCTTTTAAAACTGAACTTTTTTACTATTGTACGGGACCGATAATATGATGCAAAATAATCTTGCCTAGTATGAGGAGAAATCACTCTCAAATGATCCTTTAGTCATATCTGTGCATAAACATAACTGATTAAGAAGGGAAAGAGAAAGAGAAAGAAAGAAGAAGAAGAAGAAAAACATACCTGCAGAATAATTGGACTCACAAACCAAGGCCCATCACTTTTATAAGGATGGTTTCTGCTAAGATGATCTTAGTAATAGAATGACCTTCGGCCATCTGAAAAATCATTTCTATTACCCTAACATCCCCCTAGCCAGTTAGGCCTATGAAGAGATACCTGGTTGTTAGACAAAAAGCCAAAGCTTTTATCCAGCGTTCCTACCATTCTTTGTCTTCAAAACCTTGAGGATCATGGAACTTGGTAATCACAGCTGTTAGATCCACCCAATCCTCCACAACTATAGGGCTAGCAGTTTTAGTGTCCAATCCCAAATGTCTTTGAAAAGAATTAAAGTGGCACACTCTTGGGATAGGGGCAGCCAAGTCAACTTTAAGATCAAATCCTAGTAGCATACTAAACTCCTCAAAAGTAGAGCACATTTCATCTATGCCAACCCTAAATCTGAAAACATGAACCTTAGGATCCCAAAATTTCAAACAAGCTCTTAAAAAGTCCAATCCAATTGAACCCCTCTCAAGGTTGGCATGGCACTAATCCTAAAATTCTTTAAATTAATGTGCTCCACTTGCTTAAGATTTTTAGTACATAAGTGCATTGAATGACTAAAATGGGGCTCTATGAGGGAAAGGGAAAAGAAAAACTAGAGAAAGATGAGAGAAAAGTAAAAGGAAGAAACTAGGAGAAGTGTTTTAAAAGCTAAAATTACAGTTGTGAGGATTTCTAAACCATAAGAGAGGTATATATAATGAGAAGTGGAGGAATTTTGCTAAGATTGCCACAGAAGATTGTGCAGTTCTGCACAGTACTATACAACAATGCCACAAAAGCCACTGCAGTGCTGTAAAGCTCTTTACGGCTATAGCAGAGGGCTATATGGCTATCACATAGAATGATAGGTTACACCTCTACCGCAGGCCATCATAAGCTACGGCAACCTTTTTTATGGATCATGGCATAATTTGTGAGAAAAGTTGATGTGAGATAGAAATAGAAAGAAAAATGATGAAGGAGGGTCCTATTATGCATTCATTCATAAAATAAGTGCATTCATAGCATATATAGGTCAAATCCTTGCATAACTAAGTCATAACATCTATAAATCATACATACAAAATAGTACATAAAATCAATAAGAAGGTCATATTGAATCTCATATCGAGCAAAGCCATGATCTGGAGAAATGTAATTCAGGTCTTCCCTCACCCATAGGTATACCAGGAAAGCCACATGCTCACTCAGTCCAGTCCTATTAAAAGGGCACCTATGGTAGAACTTGGACCACCACTCCTCTTAGCAGTAGAGGTGTGAACTAACCCAGTGATAGAAGATCTGTAGTTAGAATGTACCTATCTTGGTAGAAATGGAACACTAGGTAGCAAGCGATGAATGCAGAAGTTCCCATAGTCACTCTTTAGATCCAAGAAAGGCTTAATTGGAAGTAGGGATGGCAATGGAATAGGGAATCCTGTTCTCCATGGGGATTTGCCCTAAATGGGATAGGGATTCCTCGATTTTTACTCCCATAGGGATGGGGATAGGGGATATTTCTTTCCCATTAGTGGGGATGGAGAGTGTATTCTCCACCCCATAAAGATCCCCATCCCCACCCCGCGGAAACTCGATATTATGTTTACACAATTATTCTTAATATTAAAATATATATTACTTGATTAGCTTCATACATATATATTAGAGTTTCTAATTTTTTCACTCATTATTTATATATATAGTGTATATATTAATAAGTTTTAATTTAAATATATTGAAATCAGTTTAAGTATAATTAAAATCTAAATTTTAAATTTCTATACTTTATGTTCCACTATTTAAAAGTATATAAAATTAAAAGGAGATAAAATAAAATAAAATTTTCAAGTGGGGAATGGGGATCCCTGTGGGGATGGAGATCCCCACAAGGATGGAGATGGGGACTAAATAGTCCCTGCATGTGAGATGGGAATGGGGATGGGGATTCCCTACTGAAATGGGGATGGGGGATAGTACCCCCCCCCCCTTCCCACCCCATTGCCATCCCTAATTGGAAGGCTTGTTGCTAGTACATCCTGGTCAGGGATGCGCGATCCATATCACATCTTGGCAAGGGGTCAACTGTGATAATCCTTTCCCCTATAATCTAGCCGCAAACTTTCTCATCAAGGTAAAATATGAAGTCAATGCTGTGAGGCCTCACCTAAGCACCAGCTCAATCAGCTAAAGGGAATAGGGATGCCCATTTGGGTTTAAACTCACGATGAAACCCTCAAGTTCAGATTGGTTAATTTTGAAAATGATTTTGGGAGTCACTACCTAATTTATTTTTAAATGGAAAAATTAAGGGAAAACCCAATTGACTCCAATTCATTGATTTTAGTTAATTAATTTACCCAAGGATAAAATTATTAGCCTCAAACTAGGTTAAGCTCGAGGACTAGGTTTTTAGTTAAATAATCACAATTTGGTACTTAATTTTAATTTGACTTAAAAATTAATTTCATAAATGATAAATATAATATGACAATTATAATATCATGATTAATGCATAAGCATGAAGAAAAGTAAAACATCCACAAATTAAACTAATTACATAAATTGATTAAAAAGGGGAAAGGAGATTGATTGTGATTTGGATTTTAGGTTTGGATTTGGTTTGAATGACCTTCCACTAGGGGATGAGGGTCTTGAGGGAGATGAGGCAGACTTAGGATGTGCCCCCAGTTTTCCTTTCTCGAAGTCTGTGCAGATCATAGCTTTCATTATTAGAGTTATCGGGGTGGCTAGCTGAAGAGTTATCATGCTGTTTATTTTGAGATTTCACTTAGGACCATAGAAAGGTATAATAGGTGGTTGATAAAGGTAGTTTGGTGAGTTGGGAGAGAATACCAAACTACCCTACTGAAGGGAATAGAAGGTGACACAATTAAGGAGGGAGAGGTTATAGGAGAAGCCATTGGTGGTGAGAGGACTACAACACAAATAGAGGGGTGACTCGATCTTTGAAGGAGACTCGGGAATCTACTAGAAGTGCGACACCACAGGTTGCAGTAGTGACTCAAACTGCGATGGTGGTGATAAAGGACCCTGTGACTGTAATGAGATAGGATGACACTACAGCGGTGGTTCAAAGAAAGACTACTATAGTTAAGGCACAAAGGAGGACTATACTTTCTAGAGTATAGAGGAGGATTTTAACTGCTGCAATAGATAGCAGTTTCTAGGTTACTACTATGCAGAGGAGGATTTCTGGGAGCGATTCTAGAATTGTTGGTTCTCGAGGGAGGATTTCTAACACTGCCATGGTGAGCTAGTATGTCTACTATAGTAGTAGAGGGAGCTATAGAGAGTCTGATTTTGATAAAGATATGAAAAATGTACCCTATTGACTAGAATGTGACTTCAAACATGACCTTTTTACTATTTACTTAGCATTCTTGTAGGTCGACAAGACTATATGATACAAGATAAGCTATAGATGATATTGAAAGGGCTATCCTTTTATCAAGATGATGGGATGCATTTTACAAAATTTAATCACTATTAAATAAGACATCTTTTATTTTTGCTCTAATTTTTGCCTAAGCCGCCCTTTTGAGTTTTCAACTTAGCGAGCATTCTTTTTTCTTCCTCTTCTTCTTCTTCTTCTTTTTCTTTTTCTTCTTTTTTTTTTGTCTTTTTTTTGTTTAGGGAAAAAAATTAAGTGAATGATGTATTAAGTACAGAGAAAATGAGTATGCGATGCAAACAAAATATTTTATATCATAATTTAGACTGCACCCGAGACGGGCTGCCTATATATCCCTTATAATCATTTTTCTCTCATTAATTTTTCTCATTCTTTAGGAAGAATCAGGTCCACATAGTTCTGATTACATATGCATAAAAAATAGAAATGAAATGCAGACTTTGGATGATGTATCATTTTAGCTGATCCAGGTTGCGAGGATGGTAGAATTCGCTTTCGTCCACATTTATGAAGATGGTACCTTTGTCGGATAGGATCTTCTTAAGCATATATTGTCCTACCTAGTTTAGTTTGAACTTCCTCTTGGATCATGAATAGGGGCCTGAGTTTCTCCTAGAACTAGATTTCCCTCTTAGGAACCATTATCTCTCATCTTATGGTTGAAATGCTTAGCTAGTCTCCATTGATGACCTTGAATTTTGTATAGAGCATCGATTCTCTTTTCATCAAAGGCATTCAACTAGTCATGAACTTTTCAATCTATTCTGTCTTCATTCTCCACAGCTTCTCCTTGATAGGTTTCTTATGTGTGTAGGTCAGGATATCAGAACTACAATGCTTAGATCATCCAGTGCCATGCAAATGCAATGTATGGGAATTTAAAATTTTTTTCTGTGATGTAATTGATTCTTTTGCCTTTTTCATATTTTTGTTTTTTTTTTAGATGTCCATTTAAAGATGAACCAGAGGAATTAAAGCAAAATAGAAACTCAAAAATTTTTTATTACTGATAAAAGTCCCATCATGATGGGTTACATTAAAGGATAAGCCAAAAAGGGGAGCAAGACTTGACAGACTCGAACTCAAAGAAAGATTTCATAGACACAAACTCAAAAGACTTAGACTTAGATGACTTAGACATAGACTTAAAAGACTTGGATAAGGGTGCAGCAAGGCTGGCACTCCTCTTGTTATAGGGTAAAGCTTAAAATGGTTGGGTGAGCTCTGCCTTATAAGGAATGCGGTGAAGGATTCTCTTTGCCCTTACTTGGTGGTTTCCAAGTCTCGACGGGTGACATCCACCTCGATGTTGTAGTGGTATTGCTTGATAAATGCATTACATATGTCAACCCAAGTCTTCTTGTGATTCTGGTCGAGATCTAGTAATCACTTAACAGCAGCTCCGGTCAAGGATTGTTGGAACAACTGAGCAAGGATCTCATCATCCATACCAAAGAGTCTCATGGTGCTCATATATATTTTGAAGTGAGTTTTGGGATATGTGGTGCCATTAAACTTGTCCATGACCGGCATCTTAAATTTTAAAGGAACCCGTGTATTTGGAAAAAGGGCTAAAGAGTTGACATCTATCAAATCCTTATGCTTTTTGATGTTCTTGATTATTCTCTCCATCAATTTCTTAGCTTTGGGAAAGCTAGAAATAAGAGACAAAGGATCATAAGAGGAAAACTCTAGCTTTTTATTATGAATAAAGGAGCCATTGTCCAAAGTTACATCAAAATTAAAAGATGGACTAGAATGGTCAATTACAGATTGGAAGAAGAAAAAGAACTGATAGGTTATGATTTTAACTCTGACTCAAATTCGAACTCTATTTTACACTCAGGCTCGGACTTTGGCTCAGACTCGAACTGCCATCTTCCTTCTCTTGCTTCTCACAATACTAGTTGTCAAGTTGGGTCTAGGTTGCTTGGATCAACTCGATTAGGTCTACCATCTTTTCATCTCTTATAATTAAGACTTACTCAAAAAGAGTGGCCTCTATGTTCTCCTCCTAATCTTGCTCTAACATGAAAATTCACTCACAATTTTCTAGGGGGATCCTAACATCAAAGAAGATTTCAAATTTGGGAATCAGTTTCTTAGTGATAGGGCACAATCATGGTTTGGGAAAGCCACAGTAGGGAAAATTTTCACATTCTTTCACAAAGTAACCATTAATGGTTTTCAAGTAGGGGTGCATCTGCCATTCATATGACTTACCTTTTTTCAAGGCTACAACCTTTTCCTTAGTTCTCATCTCCATTTTAGCCAGATCTTCTTGGGTGGGCTCATAACCAAGCCTAAAAGGCAAATTTACTATAGGGTATTCCTTGAACTGGCCTATTCCTTGTTAACTTTTGCCCAAACCTAATCTAAGGAAATAATTCATTTTCTTCAATATGTTAGCCACAATAATATTCCTATATAGATCAAAATCAAATGAGACAAGTTATTTACCTCTCTCTTCTTCAATGAATTGAACTGTGTCAAAAGAAAGGCCAGAAAGAGGCATAGAACTCAGCTCAGGTTGAATCTCCAAGACAGGGATAGGGCAAGGCACCTCACTTTTCCTATGCATATCCTTTCTAATTGTAATAATGGCAGCTTTATAAGAGAATTTCAGTTTTTTGGTGAATGGATAAGGGGATAACTTTAGCTTGATGTATCTAGGGTCTTCTAAGGAGGAGATTAAAGCATGTAGGTATATCAATTACTTAGAAAGAGATACGGGCAGTAATAAGACCAATGATGACATCTAAAGTGGCCACACCTAAAATTACCCTCTTTGTATTATCATAAGCCCTCACTATCTTATCTAAGGGTGTAAATCATATGCTTCCAATCCTAAATAGCTTGCTACTTTTAGAGAGCACACATTCAAAGCTAAGCCATTATCAATCAACATCATTGGGACAATCTTTCTATGGGTTATAACTATTATGTATCATGGTTATGATTTAGCTCACCTTAAGGCAAGTCATGATCTTTAAGGGATATGGCAGCAGCTTTGATGGTGTTGGTAAGTGAAGCTACTAATGTTTTAGGCATGATGTCTATTAGAGCTTGGCATTTATTCAATACCTTGCAAAGGGCTTAGCAGTGATGATAGGATGATTGGATAAGGCTCTAAATAGAAATATTAGCCTAAGTCTTTCGAAGCTATTTAAGGATGGGATCTTCCTCAGGTTTAAGACTATTTTTCAATTTTACATGGGAGGGGGAATTAGTTGGACAGGTGGTTATTGGTTAATTTAAGGAATAGATAGTTGGAGGACCCTCCCACTTCTTGTTATAGCATCAATTTCTTTTACAAGATTACTTAGGTCAAGCACACAATAGAAATCTGAGACTAATTGAATTAAAGAAATAGGATCAGTTTCGAGGTTAGAAGAAGTGATGAAGTTGACTTGGTGGTTAAGGAATGGGTTGGTGGAGATATTTGGCTTGGCCTTAGGAGGGATGATATCACTATTGTCAATAAGATTTTAAATTATATACTTTAAAGCTTTGCATACATCAGTTTTATGGCTAGCTCCTTAGTGATATTCATAATACTCATTGGGATTGTAATTTTTAGGTAAAAGATTAGAAGAAGCTCTAGGTTCTAAAGACTTCACCATGTTTGCTTCCAAGGCCTTTTTATAAACCACCACTAATGGCACCCTCAAATTTGTGAAGGTCCTTTATTTGAGTCTCAATGGTTAGTGGTTGGAAATAGAAGATACTTCCTCCTATTTCTGGTTTGTTAAGGAAGTAATATTGGACTCATAAAAAGTGTTCTTTTTGAATTTGGAATTAGAATGCTCTTCTTTGATGTGGCCACTTTGGATCAGATCTTCTATTTTGGATGCAATGGTAATCAGTGCTTTAAAGTATGAAAGGAATTAGGTGAGGAGATAATTTTGGTAAACCAAAAGGAGGTTCTTAATAATAATGTCAATCTATTTCTATTCAGTAGGGTGGTTCACCATTTAAGCAGCTTTAGCCCTCTATCTTATAAGGAATAAAGAGAACAACTCCTTTTGATTTTACTTGGTAGTCTCAAGATCGCTCTTTGTGATATCCACCTCAGTGTTTATTGTTTGACAAAGCATATGTCATTCGATGGCTTTTTTTAGTTCAGATCTAGGTCCATGAACTATCTCATTATAGCTCTAGTTGAAGACTATTAGAACAATTGAACAAAGAGTTCATTGTCCATATCCAAAGGATTTATTGCCCCCGCATACATTTTCAGGTGAGTTTTGGGGCAAGTAGTTTTATTGAACTTGTCTGAGTTAGACATTTTGGACTTGGGTGGAACTCTAGCATTGGAAAGAGGGTTAGAGGACTGATATCAATCACATCATCATGCCTCTTGATATCTTTGAATGCCCTTTCCATAGCTTCAAACTTTTCCATGAAAGTTTTGAGGTTATGGTAGGAGAAAGCTTCCTTTCTTTGAAAAAGATTCAAAGGAGAGGAGCTAATGAAGTGGGTGATGATATTTAGAACTTCCATGGCTCGAGGGATACTAGCTATAACTTTACCTTTGTTAGTAAGGTCAATCACAATCTTTAAGCTTAAGGCAGCATTATTATGGGTTTAAGCTATTGTAGGAGTAGCTTGGCTCAAGTTTATAGTGGTTTGGTTTAGAGCTGAGTTTGAATTGGATGGGTTGAGGTTAGCTTGATTGATTATGGCTTGTACATCTTGTAAGATAGACTATCTTTGTTCCTTGAACTCAGCCTGTTAAGCTCTTATCATGGCTTGGAAATTTTCTTCTTGTTTGATAAGAAAGGTGGTTAAGAGTGTGTTTAACTGGGCTGCTTCATTTAGATCATTTTGTTCTACTATCTCAGCAATAGGATCAACAACATTTAGGTCTCTTAGATTGGCCATCTTCACCTTAAAAGAAAAAAGGAATAGATGGGTAAGTGTGGGATCATAGTGAGTCACAAAGGGATGAAAGACTTTTGGAGTAAGAGTGTACATGGTTGGAAGGACTATTGGTATGAGCTTAGTGGATCTCTACTTGATTCAAGGTTCTTAGTTTATGAATGTATATATAAATGCATAAATGAAAAGTTATTTCATGAAAATGCAATTGTTTAAGGCTTTGATGATGGTACATATAACCTAAGGTCTAAGTTCAAAGTCCATTACATAAAAGGGTCTAGATGGCTTAGTTTGGGTACCCATCACACTAAAGAAGTGATATACCTAACCACATGTTAGTCAAAGAGTCCTGCGTGGATTGAATGGTATGTGCTTAATCATTATACCTTTAGAAAAGATTCATCATGGGATGAATGATTTCACTATCAATTAATAAACCCAAGGAGGGTTATCCACTCGATCCTTCTCACGATCCATTATTTTCCTAAAGAACTAGGTTGAAAGGGAAGGAGCCTATGCAAGCAATGCATGAAAGTCATTTTCGCATTAATAATGCCAAACTTTATAATAAACCAATTATTAGTCCACTTATTTTCTTTATTAAAAAGAAAGTTTGTCCTAGTGGATTCGCCGACAATGAGATCTCGCCTAAGCATTGGTCCGATAAGCTAAAATAGTCTCACGACCCAAATTCTAAGCTATGGCTATCCAAGAGTTTAGGCAGACATAAGGTCACCTAAACCTGTAGAACACCATTGGTCTTATTATTATTTTACTTATTCCATTAGGTCATTTCCCCAAGACCGAAACCAATTCATTCTTTATCCTTTCCCATTATTACGTTAACCATTCCTTTATAACCATTATACTTTGTGCCATCCTATGATCATGGATAGAACATCATTCATACATGCTAATAAATATTATCCATACATTCTTACTTACTATCATAGGTATATATACGTAACAATTACTATCAATTGTTTACATTACTCTTTAACATAATACGCTTTAACACTAAGGTTTTAAACACCATAGAGCTCCAGATTGAATATCCTCAAAATGACACTAGCAACACACAACATAGCACTTTTAGCAAGTCCCAAGCGAAAAAGCATAGCTCGGAATTTATCTTGCTAATAAATCACCTTGACCTAGAAAATTATAAATAACTACAGGATGAGACAAGCTCAGTGAGTACGTAATAATATAACATAACATAAGGCAATATAAGAGGTTATCACTTGGATCAATTCAAGGTAGTAATGGAGTGATGTTAATCAAAATTGGTCATATTGAACTCTAGAATGCATTTTAGCAAAAATAATATTGTCTTGGAAGCGAAAAGCTTCCCATACATAAATATCAAAGTGGTAGTCTAAACCTTACTCACTCACTTGTATCACATTACGCAAAATTGATTAGTTCTTGAAATTAGGTGTTCCCCCTAACAGAAGTTGTATACTCTTGCCTACCCATAGGCTTAAACTAAGTGCACAAGGTCAGATGTAATTCCTCACATCAGAGAGGATTTCTACTTATTCATAAATGCCAATGAAAAACATATCCAAGGTCTACAATGGGAAATCAATGAAAGATAGTTTGGCAATTTAATCATTCTCATCATTGAGCATAATGTAGGACCAAGGCAAAAGGCTCATCATGGTCAAATATCATAAAAAGAGGATGTAAATTTCCAAGGGTTCAATAATCAATAGATAACCATATATCAAATGTCATTTCACGTACATGTCAAGGAATGGTAATTCAAGCAATGGTTGCAAGCAAAAGGCATAGTTACATCATATTATTAAGTACTCACCTTAACTCCTTTGCTCCTATTGATTGTTCATTCTTTGGTAATTCAAGCAATGGTTGCAAGCAAAAGGCATAGTTACATCATATTATTAAGTACTCACCTTAACTCCTTTGCTCCTATTGATTGTTCATTCTTGGTTAGTTTAATGTCCTTCATGGTCTTGAGCAATTTCTTTGCCCTTACCTTGAAGTTCTACACCCATAACATTACAATTACATCAATTAGTAACTAATAGTGTTACTAATTATATCTTTTACTTGTTTTATTACTTTAACTTATAATAGAGATGTATAAATTGTGTCACTCACATACTTACACTTATTATTATTCCTAAGCAATTCCAAGCTAAATTCCTCATTCAATTTCATAATTCCAAGTCTAAATCTCAAAATTCCCAAATTGTTCTATAAATCCTAGAATTTGGGGAAAACTATCAATTTCCCTTTCAAACCTCAAATTAACCATAGATTTACCAAATTAACACCTAGACAATCAATTCTCACCAACTATCTTAAGTTAATTCGCTCTTATTCATATAAACCCTAACTTATCCTACTTAGGTCAAATTTGGGGAAACTTATAATTTTCCATTCAAAACTTCACATTAATTATAGAAATGTGAAATTAATATATCATAAAACATATATGATCATTCAATTGTAAAAATTTAGTATTGGAATACTATGTTCCCCTTTTAACTATGTTTATGCCTCTAAAATGTTCAAATCTTAAATCAAGTTCCTAAAATTCATTTCAATACTTCTAAATCATTATTCTTCATCTAAAATAACTATAGATATATTCAATTAGAATTTAGAATGCTTACTTTATCATTCATTAATGTGGACCGAATTCTCCCCTTTAATAATACTTAGGTATTTTCATGTTTTTCTTTTCCTATTTTCCTATAAATCCTTTAATTCTCTAACCACATCTCCATATTTCATTTAAAATCATTCAAAACCACATCTTATATATATTCATACTAAGTTGGCCAAATTCTTCATATAGTGTAAAAGAGATTTTTAGGCAATCAAATTACTAAAATCAACCTTAGGACATAGAAAAGAAAAGATGAATATGATTTCTGATCTTGATGAACTTTGCTTTGTTAAAGCTCTTATTGCAATTGGTGTAGAGAGAATCTCTTTTCTTATTATGAAACTTTGGCATAGAGATTGACTAAATGTTATTTCATGACATAAAATTTGCTCCAATGGTTAAAATTTAATCTTAGTGAATGACTAAGATTGGATCAAGTTGGATAGTTAGGATTTTCTTTACAATGGTGATGTTCATCATGTGGTGTTGGAGTGCTCAAAATGAACCTAGACTCATGTGTAAAGAAGGTGAGAGCTTAACTTAGTTTAGGATTTTGACTTGGTCAATTTTTGTGGCTAGTTAGTCAAATTTTGTAACTCTTTCTCTACAACATATTCTTCTTTTCTTGGGCTAAATATTTTTAGCTCACAAGTTTTGATGTTCGCTAACTCTTGAGCCCAATGGACCAGCCTCTTTATATTGGGCTTGGGCCTTTGTTATTTCAAAGCCCATTAACAAGCCCATTAACATACTTTCAAATTTTCATTTTTAAATTCTTTTCTTTTCTTTCACTATAACTTTCAAATTTATCTTCTTTAACTTCTTTAGACATCTCATTAGCTACCATATAAACTCTATTCAATTCATTAGAGTGTTATTAATCATAATAAAATCATATACTAGACAAACAATACAAATAGTATCACAAGGTTCCTAACTAATTCCTTTTCATTTATATATTATACTAACATTCAAAGATCCAGTCTTTTAGCATCATTAGTAACTAGAATGAATTATGAAATACTTAAGTATTATATTTTACCCCCTTAAAAAAATTCATCCTCAAACTTTTAAAAGAACTTACCTGTTACCAATTAAACAATTGTGCATACTTTTGAAGCATATCATCTTCATTTTCCCATGTACATTCTTCCACATTATGGTCATGCCATTGAACTTTGACCATTGGTATCTCCTTGTTTCGAAGCTTTTTCACTTGTCAATCCAGTATTGCGATCGGAACTTCTTCATAAGAAAGATCTTGGTCGATATCGATCAATTGTGATTGTAATACATGCGAAGGGTCAGGAATATACTTCCTTAACATCGATATATGAAAAACTAGATGCACATGTTCCAATGCTGGAGGCATTGACCTTATCAAGAATCTCGAAAGATCCAATAAAGAGTGGGGATAATTTTCCCTTTTTACCAAATCTCATTACTCCTTTCATAGGGGAGACTTTCAAAAAGACATGGTCACCCTCCATGAAATGGACATCCTTCTTCTTGGGATCGGCATAACTCTTCTGGCAATTGAAAGCAACCTTCAGTCTTTCTTGAATTATCTTCACTTTTTCAGTGGCTTCTTTAATCGTATCTAGAGCTTCCAAATACTTTTCACCCATTTCAGTCCAACAAATTCGAGATCGACATTTTCTACCATATTTTTGTCGTACGATGCCATTCCTATAGAAGAATGGTAACTATTGTTATATGCGAATTCAGTAAGTGGGACATGTTTATCCTAACTTCCTTTGAAATCTATAACGCACATGCAAAGCATATCCTCCAATGTCTATATTGTTCTCTCAAATTGCCCATCCATTTGTGGGTGAAAAACCATGATAAAGTTAAGCTACATACCCAAAGCTTCTTGTGATTTTGGCTAGAACCTCGATGTGAATTGAGTCCCTCATTCCGAGATAATGGAAAGTGGAACCCTATGTAATCTTACGATTTCATTAACATATATCTAGGGATATTGGGCTGCTGAATATGTAGTCTTTACTTTAATGAAGTGTGCAGATTTTGTCAACCAATCCACTATAACCCATATTAAGTCATACCCTTTTACCGTCTTGGGTAGACCCACTATGAAATCTATGGTGATTCATTCCCACTTCCACTCAGGTAATCTTATCTCCTGAAGTAATCCATATGGCTTTTGATGTTCAAATTTCATTTACTGACAAGTGAGACATGAAGCTACAAAGCTTACCACATCTTTCTTCATTCCAGGCCACCGATAAGTACTCTCTATATCATGGTACATTTTGGTAGCTCCTAAATGTACACTAGACATGGTTTGATGTGCTTCTTTTAGAATTCTTTCCCTTAACTCCTTTACATTAGGCTCAATTAATTAATTTCCACATTTCAATATGCCTTCTTTTATTTGAAACTCCAGGGCTTGTCCCTTTTCCACATCCTCAAAGATTTTTATCAACTAGGGGTCTTGATTTTGCGACATTTTTATCTCATCAAAGAGTTTGGGCCTTACTTAGAAGTAAGCCAACAATACTTGCAATTCATCTACTTCCAATTGTAACCTTCATTAAGCATCTCCTTTAACTCTCTTACTATTGGCCTCTTTTATATGGCAATATACAAGAGATAGCCCATTAACTTCCTACTTAATGCATCTGCTATAACATTGGCTTTACTAGGATGGTAAAGTATTTGACAATTATAATCCTTTAACAATTCTATCCACCTTCTTTGCCTCAAGTTTAAATCTCTTTACTTTAAGATATATTGAAGACTTTTATGATCCGTATAGACCTCACATTTCTCCCCATATAAGTAATGCCTCTATATCTTTAAGGTAAAGATAACTGCCGCCATTTCTAGATCATGCGTAAGGTAGTTCATCCCATGCTGCTTTGGTTGCCTAGATGCGTAAGCAATAACTTTACCGTTTTGCATTAACACACATCCTAAACCAATTCTAGGGGCATCATCGTATATGGCGAAACCTTCATTCCTATCAGGTAATGCCAACACAAGGGCTGTGACTAAGAAATCTTTAAGTTTTTGGAAACTCTCTTCATAAGTCTCATTCCACTTAAACTTAACTTGCTTTCTTGTAAGCCTCATCAACGGTGCTTCTATTCTAGAAAAATCTTTTATAAAACGGTGATAGTAACCTACCATACCTAAGAAACTCCTCACTTCAGTAACAGTTATGGATCGAGGCCAATTTGCTACTACTTCTACTTACTTAAGATCTACTTTGATTCCTTCGTTGCTAACTATATGTCCAAGAAAACATATTTGTTCCATCCAGAAATCACATTTGGCCAATTTGGCATACAACTTATGCTCCTTCAAAGTTTGCAACACTATTCTCAAGTGTTCTTCATGTTCTTCCTTACTCTTGAATAAATTAGAATATCATCAATAAACACAATCACAAATTTTTCCAGAAATAGCTTAAATACTCGATTCATCAAATCCATAAAAGTCGCTAGTGCATTTGTCAAATCAAATGGCAGTATTGTAAATTCATAATGTCCATACCTCATTCTAAAAGCAGTCTTACAAATATCCTTTTGTCAAATTTTAAGTTGATGATAACCTTATCGCAACTATCTCAGAGAAATAACTGGCTCTTTGTAACTGATCAAATAAATCATCAATCCTTGGTAATGGATACTTATTCTTCACAGTTATGTTATTCAACTGTCTATAATCAATACACAGTCTTAAGGACCCATCTTTCTTCTTTATAAATAGAATTGGAGCACCGCAAGGGGAACTACTCAACCTAATAAAACCTTTATCAAGCAGGTCTTGCAATTGAACTTTCAATTATTTTAACTATAAGGTGCCATCCGATAAGGCGGTATCGATATTAGCTATGTTCCAAGTAAGAGCTTAATTATGAACTCTATCTCCCTATTTAGTGGCATCCCTGGTAAATCCTTAGAAAACACATCAAGGAACTCATCTACTATAGGTATCTTTTTGACATATTTATCTACTTTCTCAATGTCCACTACATGTGCCAAATATGCTTGACAACCCTTCGTTAACAATCTTTTTGCCCTAATAGTAGAAATAAAGTTCATAGTAAAGCTACTCCTATCACCTTGAAAAGTGAATTCAGATCCATTTTCCTCTTTGAAATTAATCCTTTTTCCTTTACAATATATATGAGCATTTTGCATAAATAACCAATCTATTCCTAGTATAACATCAAATTCCAAGACCTCTAGTTCAATCAAATTTGCAAAAAATCTCCTATTTTCAATTTCTACAATGCAATTCTTATATACTTGTTCTACCTCTATAATTTCTCCTAAGGGTGTGGTTATAATCAAAGGTTCATTCACCACCTCTTTATTCTTATTTAATTTCTTAGCCAAACAAGGTGAAATAAATGAATGTGTTGCACTAGAATCTAATAAAAATCGAGCATTAATAGACTGGATGAAGATGGTACCTATAACAATATTGTGGGATGTGCAAGCATCTTATTGATTAAGTGTATAGACTTTCCCTCTTCCTCTACCTTCCATAGCTTGCACATTGCTTAAGGATTGTCCTGCACCTCAGCCTTGACCTCTCAGTCCATAACTTTCCACTTGATTCATTTATACAGTGGACTGTGAAGCCTCTATAGCCGTTCTTTAATTGCTTATCATTGGACAGTCCTTAATAAAATGTCCCATCTATCCACAACATAAGCATGCTCCCATGGCTCTTCGACAGGCTCCTCGATGTTGTCATCCACATATAGTGCAAGTAGGTATAGACTGACCTTGTTGTCTTGTTCGAAATGTATTAATGTTGCCTGGGGCTGAGGCAATCGAAACACTTCCAGCCCAAACTTGACTTTGTCCTCCTATTCTCAACTAGTATGGAGTGGATATTGTGGAAGCACATTTAAGACCCTTACATTGGGTAGGGCCTCCTTGTTGCTAGCTACTTTGCCCTTTACTTTTTCCCTTATTTTCTGCTCTCTTTCTACTCATTTAGCTCTTTTTGCCTTATGCCATGCCTTCATAAGCTTAGCTTTATCAATGAGCTTGGCCATGGTGGGGAAATTGATGGCTACAAAGACATTATAAAGTGGAGTGATCAATTCTCGTCAGAATCGATCGACCTTACTTGCTTTAGTAGGTACTATATGAGAGGCATATTTACTCAGACATTTAAATTCTTTAGCATACTCTGATATAGACATTCCAGGCTTTTGCTTCAATTGCTGGAATTGAAGAGCACAATTTTGCCATTCCCCTTCAATTAGGAACTCATCCATTAGTCTTTGCTTAAATTCAGCCCATGTAGGAGGGTCATCTCCATATAGCTAATCCTTAATCTCCTTTTAAAACCATTCCTATGCATCCTTTTTAAGTTGTAGCCCCACTAGTTCAATTAGCTTTTCATCAGAGCATAGGAGTCTCTAAGCTATCTTATCCAATTCCTCTAAAAACTCTTGGGGATCTTCCCCTTCTTCTCCTTTAAACTCAGGGGGTTTTATCTTTTTAAAATCATTTACTGAAACTCTTTCTTTCAGTAACATTCTTCTTTGAACACGGCATGGCAACCTTGGTGAGAGAGGAGGAATATTCTCAACTCTAAGAATGGGTGGTGCCACAAGTGGTAAAGGCGGTGGAGGCATTTTCTGCCTTTGCCTCAATTCTTCAAGTTGTCGCCTTAGCCCTTGGTTCTCTTGCATCAATGCGTCCATGTCTCCTGGCAGTTCTCGTTCTCTTGTATCTACTGTGGGTTATCTTGATCGGGATGACTCCCCATCATCATGTCTTACATATGCAACATTAGATGCTGCATCTGGAGTGATACTCTCAACTTATTGAGATCTTTGTCTCTCTTGTTCTATCCTATGAGATAACATCTATACCACAAATTCAATAATACCTTTCTTTAGTTCATCTCATATATATCTCAATATATATGAATTATTTGCAGTCACACTGACTATTAATGAGTATCATCTTTCATTTTACAATATTACTCATTTACAACCTCTAACAATTCCATATAAACATATTATCCAACAATGTCACATATCATTTAACAATTCATTTATACATATTACAAACCAATTCATCAGCTCATGAATACCTTTCATAATACATCCAAGGAAGCAAACAATACAAGGATCTAATTCACCTTTTCAATGGTCCCATTACAGGGGCATGAGTGAAGAAATTTAAGGAAGCACTACATGGAATGATCTTACTACAACTTCTAAAAATCAAGAATAGATCATTCATTAAAATAGGGATTCAAAATGTACATCAATGTTTAATGACAATAATCTAAATGGAGGAAGGCCAAAACATGGAGAGTCCAACATGGCTATAAGTAGAAATTTCACAAGTTTTGAAAGCTAAATGCAGCCTCCAACATGGGCATGTTGGCTATTGCCTAAATTCCTCCAATTACCAAACCCAACACGGCCAGGAACATGCCCATGTTCCTAGGCATGTTGGCTTCTGTAAACTTTATCTTTATTTTATGATTTTTATTACTTTCAATGTTTTTAGGCCCTAAACCTATCATATTTAGTATCCCAACTCAGTTATGACTTATTATTCATTTAATAACCAATTTCTAATTAAGAAACTCCGATCCTTGTCTAAGAACATTCCCTAATCCATGCTAAATTGGGGTTAAACTTCCCTATATAACTCAACCAATCATATGTAAAAAGAGAGTGGAGTTTTGGTTAACCAAATTCAATTTTCTATCTTCCATTTAACAACTACACATCATATATATACAAAAAGATTTATATACATTCCATAGGTTATCTTTCATATTAGACTATCTATTACATATACATACATATCAACTGTTTCACCAAAATACATCCATTCTTCTCCCCATTTTTTTCTCAATTACTCGAATCCCTTTCACTATTCTCAGCTTCACTTTCCCTAGGGCCTACATGTCTATGGCCTATGGACAATAATGAAGGGGATAGCATACACCTCTTAATAAGACATCTTTCTTTTGAATGATCCAATCTATCACAAGCTACACATAAATGCTCAAGGAATCCCGGCATAACATCTCAGAGGGGTAGGATTGGTTTTGCTCCCAAATTTTGGTGCATATGCCTAATTCGGACTAACTCCCATTTCATATTTCTCACCATCCTTCTCAAACTCCACACTTCCTCCCTTAACATATGAAGTTCCCTCATCGCTTCCTCATGTTATGCTTTCACCCTCACTATCCAAATGGGGTCAAGATCCTCCTCTGGATCCGTCTCTTTAAGTTTAGGTAGAGCAGTTGAAATAGCATCCAATACTTCCCTTTCCCTAACAAGATTATGAATTTGTAACATCTACATCCACAATTAAGCAATATAACACAACAATACAATAACACAATAATGCATATGTAAATCACAAAGATGAAAGAGTAACTTAACATATATTATTACGTAGATCTAACTTAACAATACAATTTAACAATAATAAGAATTCCTATGCTCCATTTGTTAACCTATAGTTCATATAGTTATTAAGCCTAAGTAAGACTTAAACCTTTAGCTCTGATACCAACTCTGTCACGACCCAATTTCTAGGTTGTGACTGTCCTAGAATTCAGGGAGACATAAGGTCACCTAAACCTATAGAACACCATTGGTCCTATTATTATTTTACATAATCCATTAGGTCATTTCCCCAAGACCGAAACCAATTCATTCTTTATCCTTTCCCATTATTACGTTAACCATTCCTTTATAACCATTATACTTTAGTGCCATCTTATGATCATGGATAGAACATCATTCATACATGTTAATAAATGCTATCCATACATTCTTACTTACTATCATAGGTACATATACATAACAATTACTATCAATTGTTTACATTACTCTCTAACACAACATGCTTTAATACTAAGCTTTTAAACACTATGGAGCTCTAGATTGAATATCCTCAAAATGACACTAGCAACACAAAACATAACACTTTTAGCAAGTCCCAAGCGAAGAAGCATAGCTTAGAATTTACCTTGCTAATGAATCACCTTGACCTGGAAAATTATAAACAACTATGGGATGAGACAGGCTCAGTAAGTGCATAATAATATAACATAACATAAGGCAATATAAGAGGTTATCACTTGGATCAACTCAAGGCAGTAATGGAGTGATGTTAATCAAAATTGGTCATATTGAACTCTAGAATGCATTTTAGTAAAAATAATATTGTCTTGGAAGTGGAAAGCTTCCCACATATGAATATTAGAGTGGTAATCTAAACTTTGCTCACTCACATGCATCACATTACGCAAAATTGATCAGGTCTTGTAGTTAGGCATTCCTCCCTAACAGAGGTTGGGTACTCTCACCCTATCCACGGGCTTAAATCAAGTGCATAAGGTCAAATGTAATTCCTCACATCAAAGAGGATTTTTGCTTATTCATGGGTACCAAAAAACATATCCAAGGTCTACAATAGGAAATCAATGAAAGATAGTTTGGCAATTTAATCATTCTCATCATTGAGCATAATGTAGGACCAAGGCAAAAGGCTCATCATGGTCAAATATCATAAAAAGAGGATGTAAATTTCCAAGGGTTCAATAATCAATAGATAACCATATATCAAATGTCATTTCACGTACATGTCAAGGAATGGTAATTCAAGCAATGGTTGCAAGCAAAAGGCATAGTTACATCATATTATTAAGTACTCACCTTAACTCCTTTGCTCCTATTGATTGTTCATTCTTGGTTAGTTTAATGTCCTTCATGGTCTTGAGCAATTTCTTTGTCCTTGCCTCGAAATTCTACACCTATAACATTACAATTACATCAATTAGTAACTAATGGTGTTACTAATTATATCTTTTACTTATTTTATTACTTTAAATTATAATAGAGATGTATCAAATGTGTCACTCACATACATACACTTATTACTATTCCTAAGCAATTCCAAGCTAGATTCCTCATTCAATTTCATAATTCTAAGTCGAAATCTCAAAATTCCCAAATTATTCTATAAACCCTAGAATCTGGGAAAAACTATCAATTTCCCTTTCAAACCTCAAATCAACCATAGATTTACCAAATTAACACCTAGACAATCAATTCTCATCAACTATCTTGAGTTAATTCACTCTTATTTATATGAACCCTAACTTGTCCAACTTAGGTCAAATTTGAGAAAACTTATGATTTCCCATCAAAACTTCAAATTAGTTGTAGAAATGTGAAATTAATATATCATAAAACATATATGATCATTGAATTGTAAAAATCTAGTATTAGAACACTATTGTAAAAATCTAGTATTAGAACACTAAGTTCTAACTATGTTTATGCCTTTTAACTATGTTTATGCCTCTAAAATATTCAAATCTTAAATCAAATTCCCAAAATTCATTTCAACACTTCTAAATCATTGTTCTTGATCTAAAATAACTATAGATGTATTCAATTAGAATTTAGAACACTTCCTTGATCATTCATTAATATGGGCTGAATTCTCCCCTTTAATAATACTTAGGTATTTTCATGTTTTTCTTTTCCTAACTTCCTATAAATCCTTTAATTCTCTAACCACATCTCCATATTTCATTTAAAATCATTCAAAACCACATCTTATGTTTATTCATACTAAGTTGGCCAAATTCTTCATATGGTGTAAAAGAGATTTTTATGCAACCATTACTAAAATCAACCTTAGGACATAGAAAAGAGATGATGAACATGATTCCTCACCTTGGTTAGCTTTGTTTTGTTAAAGCTTTTGTTGCAATTGGTGTAAAGAGAATATCTTTTCTTATTATGAAACTTTGGTGTAAAGATTGACTAAATGTTATGTCATGACATAAAATTTGCTTATATATATATATATATATATATATATATATATATATATATATATATATATATATATATATATATATATATATATATATATATATATATATATATATATATATATATGTATATACATACATGCATATATTGGGTTGGATGATGAGGATTTAATTAAGTTAAATCCAATGCTTAAGATTTAATCTTAATGAATGGCTAAGATTGGATCAAGTTGGATGGCTAGTTGGATGGCTAGGATTTTATCTACAATAGTGATGTTCGCCATGTGGTGTTGGAATGCTCAAAATGAACCTAGACTCATGTGTAGAGAAGGTGAGAGTTTAACTTGGTTTAGGATTTTGACTTGGTCAATTTTTGTGGCTAATTGGTCAAATTTTGTAACTCTTTCTCTACAACATATTCTTATTGTCTTGGGCCAAATATTTTTAGCTCACAAATTTTGATGTTCACTAACTCTTGAGCCTAATGGACCAGCCTCCTTATATTGGGCTTGGCCCTTAGTTATTTTAAAGCCCATAAGCCCATTAACATACTTATAAATTTTCTTTTTTAAATTCTTTTATTTCCTTTCATTATAACTTTTAAATTTATGTTCTCTAACTTCTTTACACACCTCATTAGCTACCATATGAACTCTATTCAATTCATTAAAGTGTAATTAATCATAATAAAATCATATACTAGACAAATAATGCAAATAGTATTATAAGGTTCCTAACCGGTTCCCTTTCATTTTTACACTATGCTAATATTCAAAGATCTAGTCTTTTAGCATCATTAGTAACTAGAATGAATCATGAAATACTTTGGTATTACAAAGACAATCGAAATGCTCATTTTGATTTGAACTCACGTTGGATCCTCCAAGCTTAGATAAGTTGATTTTTGAAAATGCTTTTGAGTCACCACCTTAATTTTATTTTTATTTAGGAAAAAATTAAGGGAAAAACCCATTAATTTTATTTTTGTTTGGGAAAAAATTAAGGGAAAAACTCATTTTAAGTGACTTCAATTATTATTCCAATAGAAAAAATGCAATAGCCCTTAATTACCAAAGAGTATTTGGGGACTAGGTTTTTAGTTTATTTAAATGAAAGAAGAGTTTGGCAAGTTTAATACAAAATAATTTAAAATTAATTTCATGAATAGTTACAAAATGCACAATTCCATCCATTCATCCATTCATTACATAAAATAAAACAAAACCAAGTGAAAAAAAAAAAAAAAAAAAGATTACAAGAAAAACTACATTTAGAGGATTCTTCCTCTAGCCCTCATGGGTTATAAGAAAGTTAAACATTCCCAAAACTAAAGCCTAAGGAAACAAATAATTGCAAGAAAACCCTAATCTAAATGAAGAAGTTGAGAGGGGAAGGAGTTTTTTTTTTTATTTGGGTTCAATGCTTGGTGAATCAAGCATGCCTGCGTATCCCTTTGAATGGAAATTAGAACCCACACAGTCCTTCCTTCTTGCAAAGGGGTTTATTTAGTCTTATCATTTTATTATGTTTTGACTAATTAAATTGAGAGAGTTGGCTAATTAATTAATCAATTTTAATTCATTACCAAATTATTAATTAGGTCAGATTTTAATTAACCTTAATGAACCAAAATTAATTGATTAATTAAAGAGTGAGGGAGTAGAAAGTAAGAATTAGGCAAGAAGCCCAAAAAGAGAGAAGAGAATCCCAAGGAGTGAAAGCAAAAGTAAAGAAATAAAGAGAATAAAATAGAAAAGGAAAAGAGAATAATGGTTACCTTGCGCATACAGAGCTCACAAATGAACATACATAGTTGTTTATTAGATCTTAATTCCACCTTCTCTTAACTTGAGGCAAAAATTAGACTTTGAACGGCAACTCAAACACACTTTGCAAAGTAAGGAGCAATATAAAGCAAAAAACAAAAATAAATAAAACTTTGGAACTAAGGGGCTCATTAAGCAAAAAAGAACTTTTAAAGCTTGCTTTGAGATCTTAGATAGATCAAGCAAGTCTAGGTATAGAAAAATTGAGTTTGGGGGTCTGAATATATAGTGGAAGGATCTAGTGGTCGAACAACACATTTTTCGATGTGGGATTAGCATGTCTTGAAGTTAAAAGCATAAATGACTAATGCAAAACTGCATAACTCATGTGTGGTTGCAAAATTAAACTACACACAGGCAGTTTTGGACCGCATAATGGTTGTGCAGTTTTGCACCAAGGCTTTACGATTCCACACAACTCTTGTGCAGTTCCTGCTGGGCCTTGTGCGATTTGGGATGTTTTGGCCTTTTTTTAATCCTTTCTGGCCCGTTTCATCTTCTAAGACTTTGATCAGTATCCATTGGGATTCAAGTTGGTCTAGGGGTGTAAAATTTAGAGTTCACAAGTGCCAATGCTCTTCTCAAAATACCAGTTATTTCATTGAGTTTGGGATTGTTGGATGAGCTTAGTGGGATTAGGTTCCAGGTGTTCGGTGATCATGTGGATGGACTTGAAAAGAGATGGCTCCATGCTTACTTCCTGATCCTCCTCCAATAGATAGATTGGCTCATATTCCTCTAGACTGAGCCTTACATCAAAGAAAGTTTCAAACCCAGGGATTAGTTTCTTAGAGATGGGGCTAATACTAGAGTTTGAGAAACCCACATGTGAGGCCTCACCCAAGTACTGACTCGATTTGTTAAGGGGCATCGAGATGCTCATTTGGGTTTAGACTCACGATGAAATCCTCGAATTTGGATGAATTGATTTTTGAAAATATTTTGGGAGTCACTATCTTAATTTTATTTAGTTGGAAAAATATTAAGAAGAAAACCCAAATTGATTCTAATTCACTAATCTTTGATTAATTTATCCAAGGATAAAATCACTAGTCTTTGAAACCAAAGAGGATTTAGGTCTTTGAAATCAAAGAGGATTTAGGAACTAAGTTTTGAGTTTTAATAATCTCGATTAAGATCATAAGTTTAATTTGGCTCAAAAATTTAGCTTTCATAAATGACGATTATAATATGGCAATTATAATATGCATGAGCATGGCATGATTATAAATGCATGAAGAAAATTAAAGAACAAATAAAATAAAATATCTACAAATTAAGAAAAGTGTTCGCTCTAGTTTTTATGGATTCTAAGGGAATTATATAATTATTCCTTAATTCCAAAATGATTAAAATTAACTAATTACATTAATTAATGATGGGATGTTTGCTCTAACCCTTAAGTGTACTAGGAAGACCACAAATTCGCTTATAAATATGGCAGAAAAATAAATAGTTACATTGGTAAATGAAAGAGGAAAGGGATTAATTTGGATATGGATTTGCGGTTTGGATTTGAATTCCAAATGTATCTAAATATCCCATTGAATCGGGGATCAAAACTGATGTAGTTCATTTCATGATGAAGTGGAGGGTTTATAGATTGATTATATTAAATTTGGTTTTAGAGTTTAGATTGATGAAAATACCTTTGTTTTTAATGGTTGAGATGGACAGAGTATTTTATCGAACCGAAGTTACGTTTTACAGATATTAGAGGATTGGGTTGATTAATGGATTAATTAATTAATTAAAATGATTAATTAACCAATTAATGTGATCAAATTGATGGATAAATTCATTAAAATAATTTAGGATGATATGTGGATTAAAAAAAAGATTAATTTTGATTTTGAAAAAGTGATTAAATAATTAATTAATTAAAAAGATTAATTAATTAATAAATTGAGTGATTAAAAGTTTTTTTAAAAAAGAATTAGTTAATTCAAAGGATTAATTAACTTAGGTTAATGTGGAGTAATTAATTAATTAAAATGATTAATTAATTAATTAAAGAGAGTGATTGGAGGGAGAAAAAGAAATGAGCAAATTGATAGTTATCAACAAATGCTCAAGTTGGTCAAGAAATGAGAGAATTTGAAGGCTTATTTATAGGCAAAGATAGGTGAGGGCTTTTTAGGAATAGGAAAAGTGAAAATACTAAAAGAACAAAACTGGAAAAGGGTTCGAGGGGCATTTTAGGAATTTTAGATGAAACAGGGGAGGACCACCATGGCAGAGCAGTGTGGCACTTCAAGAGGCATTGCGTAGTGCCACACAGACCGGGATATAGTTCCTCAGGTATGTCTTGCAATTGTCACATGGTGCAGCCTCTGGTTAACATTTTTGAGGTTTTTTGAGTCAATTTTTGGGATTTGAGTTAGTTTTCGAGAGCTTTGGGATTCTAAAAATTCACCAGTCAATGTCAATAGGCTCAAAACTAATTTTAGAATAATTGAGAGGATTTGAAGGCTTATTTATAGGCATAGATAGGTGAGGGCTTTTTAAGAATAGGAAAAGTGAAAATACTGAAAGAGCAAAGTTGGAAAAGGGTTGGAGGGGCATTTTAGGAATTCTAGATGGAACAGGGGGGATCGCCGCAGCAGAGCAATGTGACGCTGCAAAAGGCATTGCGTCGTGCCTCATAGACTGGGATGCGATTCCACAGGTATGTCCTGTAATTGTCACATGGTGCAGCCTCTGGTTCACATTTTGAGGTTTTTTGGGTCAATGGGACTTTCGAGTTAGTTTTCGAGAGCTTTGGAGTTCTAAAAATTCACTAGTCAATGTTAATAGGCTCAAAACTAATTTTAGAATAATTGAGCAGTTAATCTGAGGGAAAATCTAGATAGTTTTGGAAAACATGCTGTTTGGTATAAAAAGTTTGGTTAAGATCGAAAAAGTGTCAAATCATGCTAGAAATATTACAGTTAACTTTGATGAGTTTAGAATTAATTTTGGAGGTACTGAAATGAAGGTTCACACCACATTAAGAAAAATCCTTCTTTTTTTTCACAAAATAGCCATTTAGGATTTTAAAGTAGGGGCACATAGGCCAAGTCTCATATTACCTCTTGGTATCAACTATTAGCTTGGCTCTTTTCTCTAGCTCTGCTATGTCCTCCTATTTAGGCACATAATTGAGGCTGAAAGAAGGGGTAGTAGTGGGATACCTTGGGAACTGAGCTAACTTTTGCCAGCTCCTTCTGAAACTTAACCCTAGAAAATAGTCCAATTCTTCTTCATATTATCCGCAATGATATTGCCATAAGGACCAAAGTCAAAGGGAACAAACTCTTTACCTTCCCCTTGAATGAACTGGATGGTGTCAAATGGAAAGTCAAACAGAGGAAAAGAAAAGAGTTGTGGCTTAATTACCAAGATTGGCACGAAGTTTAGAATGTCACTCTTCTTATGTACATCAATGTGAAATGTTATGATACTTATACCATGCAAAAATTTCAACTTTTAGTATAAAGAGGATGGAATAACTTTAACTTGGTGGATCTAAGACCTTCTACGAAGTAAATTAAAGCAAGCTGGCAATCACTTGAAAAGAGATGGGCATAGTGACATGTCCAATATTAAAATCCAAGTTAGCAATACCTAAGACCTCCTTCTTAGTGTTATCATAGGCTCTCATAACTTAGTCCAACAGAGTAAAATCTATAGCCTTTAATCCTAGGAAGCTAGCCATTTTTAATGGGCATACGTTCAGTGTGGACCTATTATCTACTAAAACCATGGGCACAGTTTTACCTCAAGTCATTATAGTGATGTAAAGAGTATGATTATGGTTTACCTCTCCTTATGGGATTTCATAGTCACAAAAGGAGATAGATATGCATTTGGTAGTTTTTGTCAAGAAGGCCATAATGGTCTCAGATGAGATGTCAACAAGAGCCTGGCATCGGTTTAATACCTTGCAAAGAGCTTGGCGATAAGAATAAGAGGATTGAATAAGGCTCCAAATGGAGACATTTCTTTAAATATTTCAAAATGCAATCTTCCTCAAGTTCATTATAAGGTCTCAACTTCTCAGTAGAGGAGTAGTGTGGTTTACTAGGATTGACTCTTTTGGCACGGTAGGTTGTGATGGTGGTGAAAGGTTCCTCCCACTTTGAGTGATTGCATCGACTTCAATGACAAAGTCATTCAAGTCTAATACACAACAATAATCTAAAGGGGGTGGATTGTAGAGAGAGGATCACATTCTAATTCAGTAGAGGCGATGAAGTTAACATTTGCTTGGTGATTTAGGAAAAGATTTATGGTGATGTTAGGTTTGGATCTTGTCTCCAACTGTCAATGAAGTCTTGAATTCAGTGTCTTAGAGCTATACATGCATCAGTTTTATGCCTCAATCCTTGATAATAGTCACAATGCTCATTAGCATTATAGTTTTTGGGCAATGGGTTGGGAGGTGCTCTTGGCTCTAAGGGCTTGATAAGGTAAGCTTCCAAAGCCTTTTCATAAACCATACTCAAAGGCATGCCTAACTCAAAAAGGTCCTTCTTTCCAACCTTATGGGTTAGTGGTAGGAAACAATATTTATTCTCCCCCTTTTAGGTAGTAAAGTGAGTGCTATTAGTGGTGTAACTGGTTTTCTTATGGTATCTTAAGCTAGAGGGTTCATTTTTGCTTTGTCTAGACTAAATTAAATGCTTAATCTTAAAGGTAGTGGGAGATACTGTGTTTGCATATGAGTTTGGTATTGAGGGAGGAGGTTATTTAAAATAATGTCAATTTGCTCTTCTTCAAAGGGACAATTCACCATTTGGGCCACTTTCACCATCCACGTTGTAAGGAATGTGATGAAGGACCCTCTTTGACCTTATTTGATAGTCTTTAGATCTTAATGAGTGACATCCCCTTCAATGTTATAATGGTACTATTTAACGACTACATTGCATATGTCATCCTAAGTTTTCTTATAGTTTTGGTCGAGATCTAATAACCACTTAGGGTGGCTCCAGTCAAGGACTATTGAAATAATTAAGTAAGGAGCTCGTCATCTACACTAAATGGTCTCATGGTGCCCACATAAATCTTAAGTAAAGTCTTTGGGCAAGTAGTGCCATTAAATTTATCCATGATGGGCTTCTTGAATTTGGTGGAACTCGTGCATGTGGGAAGAGAGTTAAAGAGTCAACATTTATCATGTCCTCATGTTTCTTGATGTTTTGGAGGGTTCTCTCAATAGCCTTAAATTTGTCCATTAATTTCTTAGCTTTGGGAAAGCTAGAAAAATCTTCACTCTAAAAAGAATTCATATGAAAGGTTGGGGTGTTCGGTGCCTTTCCCTTATTAGTTAGATTGATAATAGGAGGAGTAAAAGTAGGGGCATAACTAGTCTTAGCTTGAGTAGAAGCAGGCTCAATATGAGCATGAGAAGGAATGATGATGGCATAGGTCATTTACTTGACCTCATTGATAATAAACTAGTGTTGGAAATTAAGGGTATTGATGAAGGTGGCAGACTGAATATTAAGAACATTGGTGAAAGAGTCAGCTTAAGTCTTTAGGGTAGTGGTAAATGTGTTTTGCAAAGCCTCCTCTTGCTTTTTAAGGAGATTGGTGAGAAGGGTGTCCATAGCATTCGGATCAAATGGGTTGGAGGTATTGGCTATTAGTACTTTCAAAAGAAAAGGAAAAAGAAAGGGTAAGATTTCGCATTTTGAAAAGAAAAAAGGTGTATGGATGCAATGGTGTATCAAGAAAAGGATTCCCTTTTATTTGGTTGGTCAACGGGTTAGGAAAATGCGTGGTTATGTGTTTGGGGTGACAGATCACCAGTTTTGGTGTTTGAGGTGCTTGGGCTTTTATTGTCGAGTTTTTTATGTCATGTGTGTATGACAATGTGATGATGCATGTCAAAAAATGTTTCATAGGCATATGCACACACATCTTAATTATTACGATGCATGGAACCTAAGATCAACATTGAGGCAACTATATACACAGGGGTGAAGGGTAATTTGATTTGGAGTCCACATCCTACTAAAGCATTAATATATCTAACTACATGTGACTCAAAAACCATCACATGGGTCCGATGGTGCTAATTGCTTGTTATACTATTGAAATGATCGGGGATTCATCGTGAGGTGGTATACTTTTACTATCTCTCAATGTACTAAAAAAGAGTTGCTAAGCTAATGCTACTTGCTATTCAAAAGTTTTCCTAAATACTAACGTTAGGCAAGGAGCCTTTATTATGCAAGTTGATGCATGAAAGCCAAATTAAACTTAAATGAGCCAAATGGAGATTATTTTGGAGAAAATCCCAACCAAATAGTAATCTTCTTATTTTGATTTCCTTTTTTATTGAAAAGTGTGGCAATCGGTCCCTAGTGGAGTTGCAACTGTGAGATTTACCCGAACATCGGTCCGATTAGTTAAAGGGGATCAAAATGCTAATTTGGGTTTGAACTCATGTTAGAACCCCTAAGTTCAGATAAGTTGATTTTGAAAATGATTTAGGAGTTGCCACCTTAATTTTATTTAATTGAAAAAATATTAAGGAAAAGTACAAATTATAAATGCATAAAGAAAATTGAAAGGTGAATAAAATAACATCTATAAGTAAAGGAGAGTATTTCCTTTAGCCCTTAAGAGTACTAGAGAAACACATAATCACTCCTTTACTCCAAAAAAAATTAAATTGATTAATTATATTAATTAGATAGTGAGATGCCTTTTCTAGCCCTTATGAGATCTAGGAAGACCACCAATTCTCTTATAATAATTAAACATGAATATTTACATTGGAAGTAAAAGGGAAGGGGATTAGGTAGGATTTGGATTTAGATTCCAAACGTGTCTATATACCCCATTGAATTAGGGATCAAAACCCACATAATTCTCCACAGTTAAGTGAGGGGTTAGGAATTAATTAATTTGATTTGGTTTGATTTGGAAATTTTGATGGATAAGAGAAGATGTCCTTACTTAGATGTATGCGATAAGCAAAGAGTTTTGCTAGAACAAAATTATGTTTTATTAATACTAGATAGTGGGGATCTTACTCAAGGAGAATGGATGAAGATGAAGAGTCGGATTGATTAGTGGATTAATTAAGTAATCAAAAAGATTAATTAATTAATTAATGTGATGAATTAAAATGATTGAGTAATTAACTAAAAGGATTATTTAATATGATTGATTAATTAATTAAAATGATTAATTCAAATTAACTAAAATACAAAGAGAATTTAATTAACGGAAGGAGTACTCAAAGAGAGCAGAGAGATTAATAGGAGAGAGAGAGAGGGCAGAAGAGTAAGTGAATAAAATATTAATACCAACTTTTGGAGTATAGAAAATAGTAGAAATGAAGTATTATTTATACACAATTAGAGATAAGGGCATTTTGGAAAGTTGAAAGGTGAAAAGACCAAAAGGATGGGTTAAAAGAAGTTGAAAATTAGACCAAGGACAATTGTGAAAGACGGGTGTGGCATCGCATAGGGAGGTTAAGGTGCAACAGGGCTTGCTTGCGGTGTTGGACATCACCATACAGGCATCACTGGCTGAACTTACACTGCTACAGATGGCTCTAGTGACACGCCTCTGATAACTCCAATTTTTACATTATTTTGGGCTTTTGAGTTAGCTTTCAAGTTTAGAAAATTTAATTATCAGCCAATTTAGTAGTCAATTTCAAGAAAAGTTGGTTAGTTTTAGAAAAATACTAAATGGAACAGAAGGTCCGACAAGGGTCGAGAAAGTATCAATTTGTGCTTGAAAATACTCTAGATGAGCTTGGTGAGTTCATAATTAATTTTAAAAGTGCTAAAATGAGGGTTCACACCTACTTAAGGAGGACCATGAACCCTAGTGTATACTTCATGCAAGCATATGTTGAATGTTTTAGCTGGCCTTTTTGATTTCATACTGATTATGGTATTTTGTTCAAAGGCCATGGAGATGGTGGTGCAATCCCACCCATAAGTACTCTTTTGATGCTACTATATGTTTTTTATCAATGGCATTTTGGACCATTGATGCCTTCGGCACATGTGTATATTTAATGATCTCTATTGAATTAATTATAATCTTTGTATATGAATAAATCTTATTATTCCTTCATGAACCCTAAGCATTAACATGCATTTCATAATTTGCTGAGTTGATGGCTCAGTGTATCATCTATGGCTTTCAAGTATAGATTAAAAGTAGAGCTTATAGACCTTCTTGACTCTCCTTTTCTGTCAAGAAGCTAATTAAATGTATATGTTTATTTTAAGATTTCATTTTATGTAAATGTTAAAGTTCTTGTATCTTTATCTTATGAACTCCATTGTATGAAAATAGATATCTAGAATTGAGACTATATAATTTACCCTTAATGAAATACAATAAGAAGATTTTGAATTTCTTAAGTTTTGGGCCATTATATACTTTGTATATGCCTTTAGTATAGGTGTTTATGATTTTGTATAAATATAGATCCCAGGGTATATTTGAGGATAGTAATGGGTTCTACAAATTTACGATGGTATTAAATCTACCCATGAGTACTCTTTTGATGCTTCTATGGTTCTGTCAATGACGTTTTGGACCCTTGATACCTTTTTTTGGCACATGTATATGACTAATGATCTCTATTAAATTGATTATGATTTTTGTATTTGAATAGATTTTATTGTTCCTTCATGAATCCTAAGCATTAATATGCATTTCATAATTTGCCAAGTTGATTGCTCACTATATTGTCTGTGAATTTCAAGTGTAAAGTAAAAGATGTTAAAAGCAGAGCTAATAGAATTTCTTGACCCTCCTTCTCCAATAAGAAGCCATTTAAATGTATATGTTTATTTTAAGATCTTATTATTATTCTTTTTTTTTTTTTTTTTTTTTTTTTTTTTTTTTTTGTAAATGTTAAAGTTCTCATATCTTTATCTTAGAAGTTCCATAATATGAAAAGAGATATTTAGAGTTGAGACTATATGATTTACAGTTAATGAAATAAAATGAGAAGATTATGGTTTTCTTAGGTTTTCGCCCATTATATATTTTATGTATGCCTTTAGTATAGTTGTTTATGATTTTATATGAATATGGATCCCCAGCATATTTGAGGATAGTAATGGGTTCCACAATTTTTTGGTGATCTTAACTCTACTCATGAATATGCTTATGATGCTACTGCATGGTTTTGTTAATGACATTTTGAACCCTTGATACTTTTCTTTGGCACATGTGTAAGATTAATATCTATTGAATTGATTATAATTTTTGTATATGAATAGATGTTATTGTTCCTTCATGAACCCCTAACATGCATTTCAAAATTTGCTGAGTTGATGGCTCATAATATTCTCTGTGAATTTCTTGTGTAAATTAGAAGAGGTTAGAAGTAGAGCTACTAGTGCTTCTTGACCCTTCTTCTCCATCAAAAAGCTAATTAAATGTGTATGTTTATTTTAAGATTTCATTTTTTGTAAATGTTGAAGTTCTTCTATTTTTATTTTAGAAGCTCCATAGTCTGAAAAGAGATATTTAGAATTGTGATTATATGATTTTATCCTTAATGAAATAAAATGATAAGATTTTGGTTTTCTTAAGTTTTGGCCCATTATATGCTTCGTGTATGCCTTTAGTAGGAGTATTTATGATTTTGTATGGATGATTTTGTATGGATATCGATCCATGGTATGTTTGAGAATAGTAATGGGTTCTATAAATTTTTGTTAGTTTTTAAATCCACTTATGCCTTATGATCATCGTGCCACGAGAGTGGAAGTGTGACAATTTAGGACTGATGAGTAAATTTATATACCTATATTATGTAAGTATTTATTTTTATTTTTTCTAGAAAAATATTGTAAAAACAAATAAATTCAACTTTAAATTATAAATTTATAATTCAAAATTAAAAGTTAGGAAATTGGATAAAATATTAAAAATTAAAAAATTCATATATTATAAATTTGTAATCACACATATTTAATTAATATTTTATTATTATATCTAAAAAAAATTAATTAATTAATTAAACTACTCATTACTTAGATTAATTTTAAATCGATTAAATTAGATCAAAATTAATTATTTACATATTCTCCTAACTTTGAAATCATAGTACGTATAGTAAATATGATTGTTGTCAGACCTTATTCAACCTGGCTAGTTGAATCGGAAAAATCGGGTATTGGAGACTAAATCAGTCTAGAATGAGGTTGAAATCTAAGATGGCCAAACCCAGCCGAACTGGCTTGATAACTGGTGACCCAGTCGACTTGATCAGGTTTTTGTAGGTGGATCGAGTCAATAAATAATATTTTTTATTTGCTGCTAAATTAAAAAAATTAAATTATATATTTTAAATTTTAAATTATCATTTACTCATTTACTATTTTAATTAAATAAATATTCAAATTTATATTTTTTTACATATAAAAATGCAAATCTGAGTAAATCTTTCACCGTTAAGTAGTGAGATCTATTCAAATTTAATTCTTAAAATTGTTATTTGATATGTTTTTTCTCTAATTAATAGTTTTAAATTCATATTTCTCATAAGTTATATTCATTAATTATTTTGTTAATGTTTGTTAATTTTAATTACATATATATTATATTTATTTTTAACATATAAATCTAATATATTAATATATAAATATAATATATTACATTTTTATATATATATTATATTTATTTTTGATATATAAATAATAAATAATAAATATTATTTAAAATTTTAGTTCATTCTCAATTTAACTTCTGATTCGCAGTCCTCTGTCTTCACTTATTCTAAAGTCGGATTAGGTTTGAAAATATTGGTAAATATGTCAAAATAATTTCAGTAATAAATAATAGCTTTATTTTAAAATAATTTCCTCTTTTGTTTTTACATGATTCGTGTTTTTTCCTTAAAAATAGTACTTATAGTAAGTACTTCGAAAACAAGCCAAGTGGGTCACAATTGAGGAACAGACTGTCTGATTGACTGACTTTTCAAAGTCGTTGCTCTCTCTCTTTTCTTGGATGTTATCAATGTTATTAGTCTTTCTTTCACACAATTTCTCTGTAATTTTTTTTTATGTTGAATTTGAATTTCTATATCTGCATGGCTTGAATGATGCACATTGGTTGCTTTTGCTTTGTATAGTTGGCTTCAGGTTTCAAGCTTTTAAGGTTCCTCCAGGTTTGTGTCTCTCTACTCTCTACACTAGCACTTTCCCTCTCTTTATTAAAGAATCCAAAATGGGTTGGTTTCGCTTTTAAATTTTTCAAAAAATCTCTGCAAAATTAAGTTAAAATTACATGACTTGTAACTGTATTGTGTCATTGTTGCTCATGCCATGTTGAGTTTGAGTTCCAAGTCTTCTTTACAATAACAATTATGGGCTTCAGCCATTTATCAAGGTAATCATCGGCTGAATTGAATTTTACCCAATTAGCTTGCGGCTTTGTTTTCCTTGAAATGAGTTTGTCTGATAAACAGTGAGCTGTTCTGTACTCATATTGGAATTTGGTTAATTTATTGTTGACTCTCAATTAGTCTATACTTTTTCACTGAGCAAAATTTAATAGAGAAACCCATTTGCTTGGAGAACCTATTATTATTATTTTTTATACAGGCACTGTTCCTGAAGTCTTCTTCTTGGGTTTTGGAAGTTTACTTTCCTTTTGCCAAAATGATAGTTCCATTTTTTTAAATGGGTAGCAAGAGTGCGAAATTTGAGAATGATATCTCTATTCAGCTAATCTCTGCTGGCGCTATTTGTGTGCAAGTCCAATTTATGCATGCATTTCATACTCTAAAAGTAGAGCTTTTGTGGACTAATTTGTATTTCAAAATCTTCCATGGAATGGATTCGACATTGGTTAGGCTGCACAGAGATTTAGACAGTGCTTTCAGTGGTATGGTAAATGAGGAATAGAGACCAACTAGGAGAGTGAACAAACAACAGATGACCTACTGTTGTGTAGAAACAGGCTTACTATCAGTTTGACAGCCACCAAGTGTATGTGTAAACCAGTTAGATGTTCAACATTGAAATTAACTGCTCATCTGAAATATATATGTTTACCTTTGTGCTTCATAAATATACTTGCATATATTTTTATCTATATTATTTGCTTGTGTAGTTTTATGAACCAAGAAAATTAAAGTATTATAAAGAAAAAGCAAGCAAGAGTGGAAATGGCCATTGAAATAACAAGTGCCTACACTTTTGGCAAGAATTTGCTCTAGTGGGTATCTTTGGTATTAACATTGAGCGGCATCAGCTTGCTAAGCTGAATTGCTGCCTACTATAGCATTGTAAAATGGTGCTACAATCTAGAGCAGTTGAATTTTATTCATAACCAATATGAAATCATGTGTTTGGGCGAAAAAGTTTTGCACTTCAGGTTCAATAAATCCAACTCTTCTTCGTTAGTAGTTACAAGCATGTGAACTAGCTAATAGTCCTTCTGCCCCTACTATGTTTTTTCTTGATATATTCGTCTTATTTGCTATGATACTGATGTTATACTTTTGTGTGTTGTTGATATTGTAGCTCTAGAGCTTTATGCTTTTCTTTTTCAGTTTTTATGTTATTTTTAAATCAAATTATTTATTTATTTATTTTTTTGAAATAGTCACTTGATGGTATATGCTTTAATTTATCTTGAATATTGAATCTGTTTTGTGTTCCTTTTGTAGGTCGTAGTTATCGAAAATGGCTAGTTATGACAAAGATGAGGTGCCAATGCTGTCAGATGTACAACCTCAATCATTCGATGAAAATGCGGATTCTCGATTTCAGGCATTTATTTCGAGGACTCGAAGTGCTTCAATCTCTATTCCTATGAATTCCATGGAATCCTATGAAAATGAAGCCAACCTTGTAGGTTATACTGGTCCATTACGTAGTGAAAGAAGAGTTCCAACAATTCAGATGAGTGGTCCAATCTATATCAATCGTAAGGCTGAGAACATTTTTCAACTAAATCATGGTATAGCAGGTCATAAAATAGTAAAACCCATGGCTGAGAAGTTTCCTTCTTTTAATGGGATGGGTCAACATGATTGGACAGACGAGAAATTTGCTGGTAAAAATGAACATTTACTGAGGTCTGGGCAACTGGGATTGTGCAATGATCCTTATTGCACAACATGCCCAACATATTACAATTTCCAACCAACACGTGAACAACATTCAAAAGCTTCAGTTATATTTGACCCCAAGGTGAACCGTTTACCCATTTTATTTTCTTACAGGAAAAGAAACTAGAGTTTTCCTCAGTGTCAGATTGTTTTATTACAACCATGTGATTGTAGATGTTTAGTGCTATATATTTCTTTTCTGCTACTGTTTCAGTAGAGAATCAAAGGTTCTATCTGCATGATGGATGTAAATTTCAACTCTAAATGATTACCTTCTTCGAAATATTTTACCGTAACAGATGTGTTTGTCATATTTGTCTAATTTTCCTTTCAGAAGCTTGGGTGTTGATCATGGAGTCTTTGGTTGAGTTTATATAATATGCTTATTTATTCTCATTTTTCTAATTTTTGACCAAAAAATAATCCATACCTGTAATACATATGCACGCCTGGTTTTCTCGTAAAGCTTTTATCTTTTGAAGCTTCTAATGTTTCAGCTGGAAAAAGATCATTTGTGTTAAAAAAATTTACTTAAGATGTTGGGTGTGCCCTAGTTTATATATTGCACATTTTAAATGGAACTATGACTAGATTAATTGAGATACAAGGGACTGTTATTCTGCCGCGGACAGTAGCTCAAATTCCTTTATTAGTACAGAAGAGTGAGAAAGTAGGGAAAAATGAGAAAGGAGAATAAGAACATAAATTGGCTTTATGTTATGTTGATTGTTGCTCAATCATAGTTTTGTTGTGTCTATTGTTCCAGTGCTTTATTTTCTAGAATATAATGTTATACAACTGCATTAACATGCTCATGCAGCTCTTCTTCTTCTTCTTCTTTTTCCCCCCTTCTTTCCAGTTCCATAATGCTCTTTATGGGGATGCTAAAGGTTGGGCAAGGAGATTCATATCTTTTCTAAGTTCATATATTCCGGGAGTTATGAATCCTCATACTAAAGTTGTTCAACAGTGGAACAAGTTTTTTGTCAGTTCTTGCTTGGTGGCAATTTTTGTGGACCCTTTATTTTTCTTCTTGCTTTCTGTGCTACAGGTAAAACTTTATTTGTTTTCAATTTCAAAATAATCATAAAGTTAACGTTTATTTGTATGGACCTATGTTGATATATGAATTAGGGACATTATATTTGTAAATTAATATGTTTCTATATTTCATATATAGAGGTAATACACTATGATATTTATACACAAGCTACCTATTCTAAATATGGAAACTATCATCTATCATGCCTAGAATCATGCACACAATCACTATACACATTCTTTATCAAATCTTTCCTTAACACTCCCCCTCAAGTTGGAGCATAAATATTTATCATGCTCAACTTGTTACACAGATAATCCACTCGATTCCCATTCAAAGATTTGGTGAAGATATCTCCTAGCTGCTCTCCAGTCTTCACATGTCCAGTAGATATAAGACCTTCCTATATCTTTTCACGGACAAAATGACAGTTAACTTCAATATGCTTAGTCTGTTCATGAAATATAGGATTACAAGCTATATGTAAGGCAGCTTGATTATCACACTAAAACTTAGTTGGCATAGACGTTTTGAGGCCAACTTCAACTAAAAGCTAATATATCCAAATGATATCACAGGTAGCTTGTGCCATAGCTCTGTATTCTGATTCTACACTTGACCAAGATATCACAATTTGTTTCTTGCTCTTCCATGAGACTAAAGTACCTCCAACAAAAACACAATAGCCCGTAGTAGATCTTCAATCAATCTTAGATCCTGCCCAATCTGCATCTGAGAAACATTCAATATTGGTGTGTCCATGTTTTCTGTAAAGTATCCCAAGATCTGGAGCTCCCTTCAAATAACATAGAATCTGTTCTAAAGTGGCCCAATGTTGAACTGTAGGAGATGACATAAATTGACTAACGACACTGACTGAATGAGCAATGTCAGGTCGAGTTACTGTAAGATAGTTCAACTTTCCAACCAAATGTCTATACTTCTCTGGCTCTTCAAACAAATCTCCATCCTTCATTAGCTGTAAGTTAGGCATCATAGGAGTACTGCATGGCTTGGTACCAATCTTGCCTGTTTCAGCTAACAAGTCTAGCACATATTTTCTCTGGGATAAGAAAATTCCTCTCTTACTTCTCGTTACCTCAATCCCTAAAAAATATCTCAGAGCTCCTAGATCTTTTGTGTGAAACTGACTATGAAGAAAAGTCTTTAATGATGAAATCCCTTCAGTGTCACTTCCAGTAATAACAATATCGTCCACATACACGACCAAGAAAATACTACCAGATGCTAATTGCCGATAGAAAACGAAATGATTAGACTTGCATTTCTGCATTCCAAACTGCTCTATTGCAAGGCTAAGTTTACCAAACCAAGCTCTAGGACTCTGTTTCAGACCACATAGAGATTTCCTAAGATGACATACCTTCCCATACTCCCCTTGAGCAACAAATCCAGGAGGTTGCTCCATATAAACTTCCTTCTGAAGATCACCATGCAAGAAGGCACTTTTGATATTTAATTGATGCAAGGACCAGGTTTGAGAAGTTGCCATAGATATCAACAATCGAACATATGTTAGCTTAGCAATAGGAAAAAAAGTATCAAAGTAATCCACACCATAAATTTGAGCATAGCCTTTAGCCACTAGGCGAGCCTTAAGCCGAGCAACAGAACCATCAGAATTGTGTTTGACAACAAACACCCACTTGCAACTTACAGCCTTTTTTTCTGCAGGCAAATCTACCAAAGTCCACGTATCATTAGCATCCAAAACATTCATCTCCTCTATCATAGCATCACGCCAGCCATAATGAGATAAGGCTTCATGAATGGTTTTAGGAATAGAGATAGAGTCTAAAGATGCAAAAAAGGAACTGGAAGAAGAAGACAAATGATTATACGATACAAAAGATGAAAGGGGATAAGTACACTGATGCTTACCTTTCCGTTGAGCAATAGGAACATGTAGATCACTGTCCTCTTGATCTGATGCCGAAGAAGCAACCGGTTTGAGACATGGATCAAGACGTTTTTGCCTTATGGAATAAACCTCACGAATGGGTGGTTTTGGTTTTGGTGTTTCAGGTGGTATTTGAGATGGTAGATCAGGTTGTGGTGGTAAGCGAGGTTGGCATGTAGGAGGATGAGGTTGAACATGATTGATAGTATAAACAAGCAAATCATCATCCTCCCCTTTAGAAAAAAAGGCAGGGGAAGCTGGAAAGAAAGGTAAATGTTCATGAAAAGTAACATTAGCAGATACAAGATATTTTTGGAGTTTAGGACAGTAACACCTGTACCCCTTTTGTAATCGAGAATAACCCAAAAAGACACATTTTAAGGATTTGGGATCAAGTTTAGTTACCTGGGGTCGAACATTACGAACAAAACAAGTACTCCCAAAAGTTCTAGGCTCAATAGGAAACACAAATTTATGAGGAAACAAGACATGGTAAGGAATCTCACCTTGAAGAATAGATGAGGCATATGATTTATCAGAAAATAGGTTGTGGAAACGGCATCAGCTCAGAAATATTTTGGAACATTTATTTGAAAAGGAAGTGCTCTGGCTGTTTCAAGAAGATGTCTATTCTTTCTTTCTGCGACACCATTTTGTGCAAGAAGTCTGGTGAAGAATGCCATGTTGAATCATGTGTTGTTGGAAGTTTTCAGACAAGTATTCTTAGGCATTATCACTTCTCAAAGTTTGCATAGACATATTAAATTGTGTTTTGATCTCAGCACAAAAAGCACTAAAACAATTAAAAACTTTGGAACGATTTTTCATTAAATAAAGCCAAGTGACTCTAGAAAAGTCATTAACAAAAGTAACAAAATATCTGAATCCAGGTTTAGAAACAATAGAACAAGGACCCCAAACATCAGTATGAACTAACTCAAATGGAGTACTAGCTCTTTTATTGACACGAGAAACAAAAGGCAAGCGATGATGCTTGGCAAATTGACAAGACTCACAATCTAAAGAGGAAAGACTGAAATTGAGGACACAACTTCTTTAAATTAAGTAAGGAAGGATGCCCCAGCTGACAATGAGCTTCAAAGGCATTTGAAACAGTAGAACATGAAATGGATTTGGGTACTTGGTTATCTAGAATGTAAAGACCTTTTGATTTATGCCCTTTATTAATAATCTTCTTCGTAACTAGATCCTAAAAAAGACAGTAATCAGGAAAAAATGAGACAAAACAATTTAAGGCACGAGTAATTTTACTGATGGAAAGTAGGTTAAAAGCAAATTCAGGTAAACTCAAGACAGAATCTAAAGTAATTAATGGTGCTAATTTAGCAGTGCCAGTGCCCATAATAGAAGAGAAAGAGCCATCAGCTAAAGTGACTCTAGAAGGTATTTTGGAAGGCTCAACAGATGAAAGTAATTTAGGATTACCTGTCATATGATCTGTGCATGCAGAATCAATGACCCAGTTGGAAAACGAAGCAAGACATGCAGTGGGTTTACCTGGCTCAACGCTAGAATGAAGAGAAGAGGATGAATGCTTCAGAGCTTCCTGATACTGAGTGAACCTAGCATACTCGTCAGCAGAAATGGTAAAGGTTTGTTTAGGTGCTGGTGTAGTGGTTGCCACATTTGTTGTATGTGTTCTTTGATTCTTGTTCAACAGCATCTGACAAGAATGCTTGGTATGACCAGGCTCATGGCAGTAGTAACAGACAACAACATCTCTAGTGTCTCTGGTTTGATAAGTCCGATTTCCAGTACCTCCCCCTTTGACATTATTTCTTGGATTGGTCCGTCCGTTGTGACGACTAATTAGAGCACTAGATGATTGGGGAGAAAAAGTTGAACCAGTGCTTGTGTTAGTTTGAAGGATTCTGGAGAATGCCTCTTGGAGAGAAGAAATTTCAGCGCTAGACAATACTTGAGACTTAGCAATCTCAAAACGAGGATCAAGCCTTGCTAGAAAACTCATCACCGCCATCTGTTCTCGCTGGGCTTGCTGCACTTTAATGTCAGGACTAAACAGAAGTACAAAATTGAGTTCTTCATATGTTGTTTTAAAATTCATAAAATAAGCCTGAAGAGATTGCTCTTGCTGTTCAGCTCGATAAAATTTCTTGCAAACATCATAAATACGAGACACATTTCTTTTTCTGGAGTATAAGGAAATCCAAATACTCCATTAACTCTTTAACATACTCACAGTGATTAACGGATCCCACAATCTCAGGTTCTATGGAATTTTTAATTTGCAAAAACAAACGAGCATCATCCCTTTCCCATTCTTGAAGAGTTTTGTCTTTAGGAGAATCTTGGGTGAGATGATCATCCTTAGCCAAATTCTTTAAATAAATTCTAACGGTCCTACGCCAATCTAAATAATTAGAACCATTCAATTTATGATCCGTAATTTTATTGTTCACAGGAATTACTTCAGTAACTACATTATTTTTCTGTTCTCCAGCCATAATTATTTCAAAAAAAATTTCACCAAAGAGACTAATAACTAAAATTTCCAAACAGTAATAGCAGTCTCCCAAAACAGAAGCCAAACAATTCCAACAGAATAGCAAAGGACTGACCAGACCACACAAGGATGGGAATCCACGACAACAGACCACATAGGGATGCCGGATTTGAAGAGTCGACGCTGGAAATGCTGGTCAGAAAGTCGGGGAATGCCACACGCACTCACACGTGCCGGCGCATCGGGATTAAAGCAGAAACTGCAGAAGGCGCGTGAGCTTCACGCGCAGGTCTTCTGATCACCGGATTCTGGGGAGAGGCCAATCGGCAGGTGGCACTCCTCCCTGGGCAGGCGGTGACAACAAGAACTTACTCCAACTAGGTGACCCAACTGTTAAAGCTTCTGCTCTTTTGGGCAAAAGCACAAACAGACCCAAACTGCTAACTAGGGCAGAAGAATTTCAAGCCTAACAAAAGCTTATAACAGGCTCTGATACCATCTAAATTAATATGTTTCTATATTTCATATACAGAGGTAATACACTATGATATTTATACACAAGCTACCTATTCTAAATATGGAAACTATCATCTATCATGCCTAGAATCATGAACACAATCACTATACAGATTCTTTATCAAATCTTTCCTTAACAATATTAAATGCTCTAATTATGCCACTATACAAAGGCTTGCTACATAGATATCATGGGGTTTTACCATAGGTTATCTTTTGTAGGGAACTGGAAAAAGTAGAGAATATTTGTCCATGATCCTTATTTTTCTTGTCTTTTGCGTAGTTTGGATATTCTATCATTTCCATCCTCTGTGTATGACTTAGAGCTCCTGCCTGTTATGCTTATTTTTTACGTGATACTATCTTCAAATTAACGGATATTCAACATTTCCAAGGTATTGCTTCCTTTAATACATGAATTGAAGTAAACTTAAAGGACTTTTAATATGGAACTCTAAGACAAGTTGATTCTATCTGAATTTAATTATTCCATGTCTCAATAATGTCAAGCTTGATTGTGGATAACATCCTCTTATGCTTCCTTTTTCTTGCTTCCATATATGAATTATTAGGGGATCTATTTTTTGTATTGTTGCCGCTGCTGCTCTGTTGTTGAGGCTTTACAAGTTTTTCATGATATTTGGTGAGAATGGAGAATTTTCTTATATAGTCTGTAGTTACTTTGTAGTTTTGTGGGAAATTTGAAATTTGAATTATGTTCAGACCTTCTGTTCCAGCAGGTCTGTTATGGGGATTGGATAGAATGCATGTCTTACTTGTAAGCTAGAAAAGGCTAGGTATGCGCTAGCATGGTTAAAAGCAAGTTATGGTTAAGGTGTGGGGCTGTGTTAAGGCCACTCTTTTGTACTTAGGCTGTGTAAACACTCAACTATATAAATGTTGGTGTAATGAATGATAGGCTGGCCCTTTGAGGTTCAACATCTGCAGTGTATTTATGTTGTGTTCTTGGACAGCCCTTTGAAGGTTCAATTACAGGATCTGTATTTGTATGAACTTTCTGCCCTCTCAAAGTCAACATCTTCCACTTGGTTCATTATTTTAGCTTGCTTCTTTTTAGTTATTTCATGGTTTCTCCATTTTTTTGGATGCAGGATAAGAAGTGCATTGTTATTAACTGGCCTATGACTACAACAATTGTAGTTTTTAGAAGCATGACTGATTTCATATACTTACTGAACATGCTTCTTCAGGTACGCATCTCTTTTTCTTCATGTTATTGATTTATTTGTTTATTTTGTATTGTTAAATCTATCTCTACTTGTTGCCGAAATATATTAATCATCTAGTAGCACCCTAGAGATCACTTATTGTTGCAACTTCAGATATACACTCTTGACTGTCGGGAAATAGTCCAATTGGATTTAGACTAAGCAAACATAAATAAACCCACAGAATAGGTGACACTAGATTTACTTGATTTTATAATAATAATCAGCTCTTTTGTACTTTTCCATCTCATTATATAGATAGTTTAAAAAACAAATGAAAATGCTAGAATTTTGGATGATGCAGTTGAACTGTGTCAGATTTACAATTCAATCTTATGCCAAGCCAACTCAGTTAGAGGATAAAGATAAAGAGAGTTGGCAGTTGACGGGGCAATCTGTGTTAGCTTTTTTTTTCATCATAACTACCCTTTGCAATATTAGTGTCGAGTTCTTTCTTATGCATTGCTGACTTGGATGACTTGGCCTTTATTTGGCATGGGGAAAAAAAATTGAGGGCTTAATAGTTCAAAATAAAAATATTGGGGGCTCAACAACATTTCTTTTTGTTAATTTTCTAGAGCTTTTTAAGGCTTGTTCTTTTCATTATTTCTTGGTGCAATCTTTTGATGGCTTTATGCAGGAATCAAAGTATTATGATTCTTAGGACGTGCAAGAGTATAATGGAGATATTCTTTCAATACAAAATGATTTAGGAAAGACTGGAAGAAGAGAATCTCACATTCAATTCAAAACTTTTGTTTTATCAAATTACAACTTTTAATTTATGAAACGAATGAGGTTCATAACACATCATTTTTTTTTTAAAACATAGTTGGAACTGGCCATTGGACTACTAATCAAATGGTGCAATAGGAAATATTTCATTACCAAACATAACAGAGAATGCTTTAGTTGCTTTTTATATCCCACTTTGTCATCAATCAATATAACAAAATGGACTCGTATCTTCAATCAATATAACACCGTGGACTTGTATCTTCAATTACAATTATCATATATTCTGTTGTTCTCGCTTTTAGTATTTCATGCAAAAATTATCTTCCTGTAGTTTGACTCTTCTTATTTGGATTATTTGATGAAAATACTGCATTATTCTTCCTTATTCTTTGTGATTTAAAAATTGTTCCATGCTTTCTCATTTGATATTAGATTTTCCATTTAAACATCTCAATACTAGTAATTTGTGAAGATTGAAGCAATTGATTTCATCAATGTCACTCTTATTTATTCTTTGCAGTTTAGGTTGGCATATGTAGCTCCAGAATCTAGAGTGGTTGGAGCTGGAGAATTAGTTGACCATCCAAAGATAATTGCTTTGCACTACCTCCGCAGATATTTTTTTGTTGACTTATTTGTTGTGTTACCACTTCCTCAAGTAAGTTTATTTCACTCTTCTTATTGTATTATGACCACTGTTTTACATAACAACCGTTTCATAATGTTTCAGCTGTTTTGTAACAGAATTTTAGCCTACTTATACATTATTTTTCATTTCTCTATGAGTAATTTGCCAATGGCCATAAATCAGTTGACAAAACATGTGAAACAACAATTTCTTATGATTGATCCAATTATCAACATAATATCTTGCATATTTTGTTAAATTTGTCTTCTTGATCTTATGATTTTATTGAATTCTTGTTTGTTGTTGATTTAAGTGATTTTGTGGCTTTAAAAATTCATGGCAGTGATGGAATATTCAGAATGATTCAATCCGATTCATTTTGAATCCATGACATTGTTACCCGTTACTATTTCTGAATTCGTATTTAAGACCATGATTATGACTTACTTTTCTTTTCTTTTCGATAAACTTATGAGTCAATTTTGCATCTATTATGCATACATTTGAATATATAGTTGTTGGAATATCAATTTCTAGGCTATTGCCTTAGGATTAGGAGATTAATTACACACATCTCTACCTTATGTGTTCTGTGCATTTGTTTCTTATACCATACAAGAATTACCTTTAAAGAATAGATGATCCTCGCCTAACCTTCTCTACTATATGGCTATATGACCAGCTATGTTATATGATAGTGGGTACTGGACAATGAAAGGGCTACATGTATCGAAGATAAGTGTAGCTGAGATGAGGGACACTAAGATGGATGCGTGGTCATATTAGAATGGATAAAATAGTAACGAAAGCATTAGAGTTAAGTTGAGAGTAGCATGGATTGAGGACAAGATGAGAGAAGGGAGATTAAAATGATTTGGGCACGTGAGGAGACCTAGAGATATCTTGGTTAGGAAGGTCGAGCACATGGTGATAGAGGAGAGGAAGAAAGGACGGGGTAGACCTAGAAAGGAAGGAGTAGACCTAAACTAACTTAGAAGAGAGGAGTACAGTATGATCTAGAGGCATTACAATTATCATAAGACATAGTTCAAAATTGTTTAGAGTGGAAACAAAGAATCTATGTAGCCGACCCCTATAAATTTTGGGATTAAGGCTTAATTGAGTTGAGTATTGAAATGATGCTATTTCAATTTAGCTTTTTGAGCTTTGAGAAACTTATCTCATAATTATAATTTGAAATTGGTAGGTTGTGTAAGACAGGTTTGAATGAATATGCTCTTGGTAGAATCCTTAGTGCAAAAGGCTAGTGTCCCCCTAGATTGGTGAATTCCTTGACAAATGATATTTAACTTGCATGGAATTACTGATATTATTTGCATGGATTTTTTTTTTTTTTTTTTTTTTTTTTTTTGTATGTGTTTCATTTTCATGGTAAGTATTTGCAGATTATCATATTATTGGTCTTACCGGACTTCTTGGGGACATCTGGAGCAAATTATGCCAAAAACCTTTTACGGGCAGCAGTTCTTGTCCAGTACGTTCCCAGGTTGTATAGGTTTTTACCTCTTCTTGTTGGTGCCTCTCCTAGTGGCTTCATATTCGAGACAGCATGGGCAAATTTTTTCATAAATCTTCTCACATTTATGTTGTCTGGACATGTTATTGGGTCATGCTGGTACCTCTTTGGGTTGCAGGTGGGCAAAATTCATTATCATGTTTAAATATTATTCTTGAACTCTCTTTCTTTCTTCAACACGCACACACGCACGCACACACATATGTATAGATGCTCCTTTCACAATCTGAAAGATTTCATAAAATTTGATACTATCCTGTTATGCGTGGATTTATCTTTCATATATTTTATTAGTTCTCTCCTCTTACAGTACAAATGTAGCAAATCTAATGCAATATGACCTCTAGAATCAGTAATAGATGAAACTAAATATTTCCCTTCTTTTCATTTTTTATTATGGTGATATGATCATATTCTGGATTCTATAATGACTAATAAATTGTGGACATTTTCGAGAAACTTCCAAGCAGAATCCTCAACATTGTAGACACTTACTGACTCAATTGCATTTACATGAAAGCCTATTGAATGATTGACATTTTTCAAATCAATACTCTTAACAGAACCTTATATTGTGCTTGTAACCAAACGAATATGACATTGGTTTGACTTGCAAATGGATTTTGTAATAGAATTCATTTGTTTAGTATACATGTAATTAATTTTAAAGGAAATGAAAATCTTGTGAAGAATTATTCACATTCTAGACTTTTAAAAATAATTGCAGATTCTTCCTTTTAGAATTTGGCCAACTATAACTAATTCCATGGATTTAAAATAGTGAATTTGCAAAATGAATTTTATAAAATTTTATGGAATTCATTTGTTAGAAAAACCTCTTAAAAAATGTTGATTGATGTGAAAATCCATAAACTTTTGTAGATAAATCTACATCACTGATGCCTATACTTCAACCCAAGGGGAAGTAAAACAAGATCTATTTCATATATTTGTTATGGATGCACAAATATATAAGTTAATACATCTCCTTTCTAATATCTTCTTTCCATCTGGTGGCGCCTATTCCAATGTGCCACCATTGTAACAAAACTGAAGTTTTCAAATTTTTACATCTAAACTTGCTGGTATATACTAGGTGTGTTTGGGATTACTGTTAGAAGGTTAAAAAAGCACTTTTAAAATTGTTTTGATTTTATTGATTGATTTTTATTATTTTTAATAAATTGCTTTTTCAAACTTGCTTTTGCTTACAGTTTTAAAAAATTATAAAAAATTTTGTCAAAAAGCATTTTTTTCAAATGCAATTCCAAACTGGACCATTGAGTTGTTATCATTGTGTTATTTGTAAATTTATATGCTTATTATTGCCTAAGTTTAACTGGTATGTAATATCTATCATCTAGAAGACAATAAAGTAAATTCCTAGCTATTTTTGATTTAGTTGCACAGCATTTTCTATGTCTTATGTGATTTGTCCTGGCATGGTGTATATATATATATATTGGCATTGGCATTTTTTCTGTTCTAAATTGATTGGAAGAAAAAAATTCTGAAATTACTTTCATTAGTAATATAATGCATGAGAGATGGTATTCAAATGATTTATTCACACCTTCCCCCTCCCACCCATTCTTGTTGCAGAGGGTTAATCAATGTCTTCGTGATGCTTGCCATAAATCTGATATGGAAGGTGACTGTATGGAATTCATAGACTGTGGGCATGGGAATGATTTTGCGGAATTTGTTGTCAATCATAATTGGACAAGATGGCAAAATGATCTTAATGCTAGTGCTTGTTTTAGTGAAGATGGTTTTTCATATGGAATCTATAACAAAGCTGTGAACCTCACAGCAGTGCCTAGTGTCATCACCAGATATGTATATTCATTGTTTTGGGGATTCCAGGTAACCAACAACATAATCTTCCTCTCCTTCTTTGTTTTTGTTTTGTGTTGGTTATGTACTTCGTAATCCCTCCTCTCTCTCTCTTGATTAATAAATTTCATTCTCAGAAATAGGTCTTGCCTTTTAGTACCTTTATTCATTGTTAACATTTTCTTGCTAACTAGTAATATCATCTTTGATACAAATTTGTTTTAATAGTATCTTGGACGAATTTGTTGCTTGGTATTTTTGCATCCCAACTATTTTATTTATACTCCACATATGTTCTTCAAGTAGTTTTGAATAGTGTATCATTATCTCCAAAGATGAAGCTTTAGTCCTAATTGTACACTAACCAATCTTTTAGAGAAGGAGCTTTTTGTAACTTTATTCTTCTTTTGGGCATTGTATCTTTATTCTTCTTTTATGCGTTGTAGTAAATAATTATATTTTAATAGGATTATTTTCTCATTTGCTACTCCATAAAAGAATGCAGCATCTTTAGGCATATTTGGGTTTCTGGTTGAATCATATATTTCGGTTATATCAGCTTCAAAACCTAGGGATTCTGCATAATCAATTTGTTAAAGCGTTCTAGTAATTATATCAATGACATTAGTCTTTAGCTAGCCTTCAATTTTGGAAGTCATGAACTTGTTCAGGATTTTGTGCCGTTTTATGAAATCATTTTACTAATTGCTGCCTCTAAACTTATTGTACTACCATTTTGACAAAATAAGAGAGAATTTCTGAAATATTTTTCTGTATCATTCCACTAAAAGTTTTACAATATATAGACATCAAGTATAATCAGATCCCTTAAACTGAGGGCCTAATATAGCAAGAATAATCAGATCCATTAAAGCTAGGCCTAATATAGGAAGAAATACAGTAGGCATTACAGCAGGAATATATACAGCGGTAGAATATCTGAGAGAGGTAATCAAGGGATATTCAACACACAGCCTAAATATATAGCTATACAAAAGTGCTAAAGAAGGAAATAAGAAAATAATTTCATTGATATCCCCCCTCAAATTGATGCGGGTAAGTCTATCAGTATCAATTTGCTACCTAGAAACTTTTGTTGCCAGCGAGTCAAAGCTTTTGTAAGGACATCAGCTATTTGAAGGTCAATAGCAAGATGAGGAAGAGTGATAACCCCGCGAGTAAAGGCCTCCTGAATTTAATGATAGTCCACCTCTATGTGCATTGTGCATTCATGATATACTGGATTAGCAGCTATCTGAATGGCACTAGTATTATCACCATGAAGCGGAGTAGGATCAATTTGAGGAAATCCAAGTTCGGAAGGAAGGCCATGTAACCACACAATTTCAGAACAATTTGCAGACATGGCTCTATACTCAGCCTTCGTGGAAGATTTAGAGACACAGTCTTGCTTCTTACACTTCCAAGAAATTAAGCCATCACCAAGAAAAATGCACTAGCTTGTTGTAGATTTCCGGGTATCTGGGCATCCAGCCCAATTTGCATCACTATATGCAGTCAAATGAAGAGAAGATCCTACTGGAAAGAGCAACCCGCGAGTAGGTGACCCAATCAAGTATCGAATAATGCGGCGAATTGCGGCAAGATGAAAATGTCGAGGTGATTGCATAAATTTGGTAACTTTATGGAAAGCATATAAGATATTAGGCCTTGTAATTGTTAGGTAGATAAGACTACCAACAAGTCGCCTATACAAAAAAGGATTAGGCAGAAGCTCGCCTTCATCTTTTCGGTATTTCACATTCACCTCCATTGGTGTATCAACAGCAGCAGCATCCTTTAAACCAGCTAATTCAATGAGATCTTGGATATATTTATGTTGATTCAAGAATAAACCATGGTCTAGAGAGTGAACCTCTGGCCCCAAAAAATATGTGAGATGCCCAAGATCTTTCATTTGAAAATTACTATGCAGCATATTTTGAAGCTTAGTGATCAGCCCCTTGTCATTACCTATGATGATAATATCATCAACGTATACTAATAGAAAAACCATACTAGTGGCTGTCTTATGAAAGAAGAGAGATGAATCATATTGACTTTGTGTGAAAGAGAAGTTTAGAAGATTGCTGCGAAACTTCTCAAACCTAGCTCTAGGGGCCTACTCTAGCCCATACAAAGATCACCTTAGCTTGCATACCTCATGAGGAGAAGTCATTGCCATATTGGCTGGAAGCTTCATGTAAATTTGTTCTTTAAGGTCCCCATTCAAGAAGACATTTTTTACATCTATTTGATGTAAGGGCCAGGACTTAGAGGATGCAATAGCTAGAAGGGTTTTGATCGTGGTCATTTTAGCAATTGGAGCAAATGTTTCTTCATAGTCGAGGCCATATTCTTGTTTATTTCCAAGAGCAACCAATCGAGCTTTGTATCTATCTAAAGAGCCATCAGACTTGAGTTTCACAGTATAAACCCACTTATTTCCAATTGGCTTAACATTTGGAGGACAAGAAACAATATCCCAAGTATGGTTTTCCTCAAGTGCTTGAACTTCTATGTCCATTGCATGTTGCCAACATTCATGTTCCATAGCCTATTTATAACAAGTGGGAATACGAATAGAAGACAAAGTAGCAGTCATAGCCACAAGGGCTTGAAAATATACCTATCAGGAGGTTTGTGAGTTCTAGAGCTTCTTCAGAGAGGAGGTGGATCGCTAGCAATGGGTAGAACAGGATTAGATGCCACAGTGTAGAAAATCCATGGGCCTTAAAGAGTGTTGGGCCAAATGATATCAATGGCCATATAAGTGGGGTTGGAACCTCATATTGCACAAAACCAATTGGCTTGTGCTAAGGCCCAATCTACTGTACGTATATTCCACTCTATATTCTTATACTTTTCCCATGTGGGATTATATTTTCCAACGCACAGGAAGATCTGGAGGAACCTCTGTAGACCTATAGGGGGATCAGATGCAGGAGGAGTGCATCTATGATAAACAAAATCAAGTTTAAATCTTTGAATTGGTGTTGGAGAGTCAAGGAAGTGTGGTAAAACAGATAGAAAAGGGGATTCTAAAGGCTGTTGTGTGCTAAAGAAGGGCTGATTTTCAAAAAAAATTACATTCCTATAGACACGATTGCGACGTGCGTGAGGATCATAGCAAAGAAAGCCTTTTTGGGTTCCAGTATATCCTAAAAAAGCACACTTGACAGATTGGGCAGTAAGTTTATTTCTCTCATGTGTAGGAAGGTAAACAAAACACACACATCCAAAAATAAGAAGATTGGAATAATTTGGTGCATGCCCAAACAAGCGAAAGTAGGGAGAATCATTGTTCAAAATGGGAGATGGTAATCTGTTGGTAGGTAAAGCTTCACATAAAAAATGAGCAGGAACACGAGATTCAATTAAAAGAGTTTGAACAATATCAAGAAGGTGACGATTCTTTCCTTTAGCCACACTGTTTTGTTGTGGAGTGAAAGGACAAGAATGTTGTGATATAATCCCATGACTTTGAAGAAAGAATTGAAATTCATTTGACATGTATTCACCACCTGAATCATATTGCAAGATTTTGATTTTGCCAGAAAATTGTATCTCAACTAAAGCAAGAAAGACTTTAAACACAGATAAAACCTCACTTTTAGACTGACGAAAGTATATCCAAGCAAAGCAAGTGAAATCATTGATAAATGTAACAAAGTATTTGTAATGTTCATGAGAAATTATGGATGCAATACCTCATACATCAGTATGTATGAGTTCAAAAGGTTTGGTAGTGCAGGTTTTATGCAATTGAAAGGGAAGAGTTTTGCTTTTACCGAGTTTGCAAGATGCACAATCAGCACTATCATTATCAGAAGAAGGCAAATTTTTATTCCCAAGTAAACTAGATTTGAGCAAGATGTGAAGTACACGAGAATTAGGGTGCCCTAAATGCCTATGTCACAACTGATTATCTCATTGAACAACATTACAAGCAACGTAATTTAACATCAGGGAGGGGGATAGAAACAAAGGAAAGAGATGTCCCACTTTAGGTCCCTTTGGGATCATCTTTTTGGACACTTGATCCTGCATAATACAACCAAAAATTTGAAAATTGAACAGTACAATTGTTGTCAACTAATTGGCCGACAGACATAAGATTAGCGGACAACTTAGGAGATACAAAAACAGTATTTAAAGAGGCTGAAATATCATCAACAGCCGTGATAGGTAAGGAATTACCATCAACTGTATGAATCTAAAGATTTCCTTTATATTTTTGGACATTAGTAAGAGGTAAGGTAGTATTGGTCATATGATTGGAAGCGCCAGATCAAAATACCAGGTTTTAGGAGTAGAATATTTGCTACCTGAAATACCTAAAGCATAAAAAGCAGAAACTATCATTTGTTGGACCATTTCAGGAGTAACAGAGGCTGACTAGGACTAGAAACATAAGGAGCAGAAGATGTGGCAGCAAGACTAGAGGCATTTGAAGAACCAACCGAGACATTGTAGGCAGTTTCATATTTCTTCGGAGGCTGAGTGAGACAATCTTTGATGATATGCCTTGTTTTCTTACAATAATTGTGGAATTTCTTACTACAATTAGTGGCAATATGCCCAAATCCTTTGCAACTGTAGCACTGAATGTCAATCATATCTTTGCCTCCTTTATACTTCCCTTGAGTAGCATAGGCAACAGGAATTGGAGTAGAATTTTGAGCTTTCTGCTCCATGACAGCCTGTGTAATGAGCTGTTGTTCTTCCCTGAGAAGCTTCCCTAAACAAATATCCAATAAAGGAACTGGATCTCTGTTCATTAGTTTGGACCTAATTCCTTCAAACTCCCCTCTTAACTTCATTAAAAACTGATCATGCTTGCTGGTCTCATGCACACTTTGGATAGCAATGAGTCCTTTAGGAGGTACACTTGCATATACAATATCAGTGTACTCAACCCAAAGATTCCCAAAGGAAGAATAAAATTCCCAAAGGAGAAAATACAAACTCAGCACACACACACACAAGACTCAGGTTCTGTAGTGAACCTCTTAGGGCTACAACTTCCGTTCATTGTTCCAACCTTTAAATACTAAATTTCTCATAGTCCAAGTACAAAAGAATGGTCTTAAATCAAACCCTTATGCCAACAAAAACTTGCTTTTGGCACATCTAACAAGCAAACATAACTTTCTATTTAACACCACTGATAAACCTGTTGGAACTGCAAGGTCTTTGACAGAAATTTGAAGTACTATTCCCCTCCAAAATCAAATAGTTAAAGAGTATCTAACAAAATTTCAGCACTTCAGCACTCCTTGAGATTTTTGTTCTGCAATTTCCTTTTGCAGTCTTTTTTGGACATGCTAAGATGGATGATGCCATTATTAGAAATGTTAAGAGAACTGGACCTTGATTGTTAAATCTCCCTATGTTCATACTTTGAGCATTTTGTGGGTGGTATCTATATTATGGAATGATCAAAACACTTTGAAGAATGGTTCATATGCTGAAGCAAACGATCCATGCAATACAAAACATTCACCCCAAAATTGAGGCGACATGTGATGCAAAGATCTCACATTACCATCATAAGCATACAAAGTCTGACAAATGCCTCACTAACTCGCTAATTCCATTCTCAACTTGGTAAAACATGACAATCTAGTGATGGACGTCAAACACGATCATTTCTTTTCTATTGGTTGAGATGCAATACATAATAACATATCAAAGTTTTATCTTTTGGTTTAAGAGAATTTTGTTTTGATTCTGTCACATGGTTGAAATTAAATGTGTGCTCTTATATTGCTATTGTATGAACATGGTGGTTATGACTACTGTGCAATATTTGAGTCAGTTTTGTTGTAAAATCCCATTGAAATAATAATGTGACCTGTGTAATTTTTTGTGAAGCAAATCAGTACTCTTGCTGGAAACCAGACTCCAAGTTATTTTCTTGGGGAAGTCCTTTTTACAATGGGCATTGTTGGACTTGGCCTCTTGCTCTTTGCTTTTCTCATAGGAAATATCCAGAACTTTCTCCAAGCTCTTGGTCGGAGGTATAATTTTTTTTTTTTTCTATTAAAACCTGTCTGCTTAAATATCGCACTAAATGCTACTTGGTGTCATTCCATCATGTTTATTTATTTTTTCTGGCTTTTGACTGGTGAAAATGTTAGTTTATTACATTTTATGGATTTCCTTGGTGAATATATGATACATGGTACTTTTTCATATGGAGGAAGCTTATAGTGTGTACTTTTCTTAGTTGTAATTTGCTTAGGCTCTAAACTGATGCTATTATTCACAAAATTCTCATAGGTTTTTCAAACCAAGATAAGGTTATTAACCAAAATGCTATTTCAACTATTCCACCAGCTAGAACAGCCAGTCTTGAGAAAAAGTTTTTTGTTCAAGGAACTGTCCAATCTGGAAATATTCAAGTCAATGTGGTCTCACATAAACAGCTCATCAAATGAATTTTGTGGTTACCTTGGCAGTTTATTATAATCAAGTTGTTGAGAACATAGAAATCAATCTGAAATACCAAGGGACTTAAGATTGAATTTTAAGTAGATGAAACTTCAATTTAAGACATTTGGATTGAATTTCTCCCCAAGGCAGTGGCACATTCAACTAGGTTTTCTGCCTTTTTTCCCAAAATTTTCTTTTCATATCAAATTAGTGATAAATTATAGCTTAGTGTGATAGGGAAAACAGGTCAAACTTACACCGGTCAAGATGAATTACTTTTTATGCACATTCTATCAAAATGAAAATTTTAAATAGGTTGATTAATCTCAATAGAGAGAGTGACAAATTCTAGAGAAATAGTAATAAAAATCACTCTTTATATAGTCAAATGTTTCATTCTAGCTTCTGGACACTCTTCTCATGCATTAGGTAGTGCATCAGTTCATTTTTTGAAATTAATTAAGAGTAGGATGCGCCAGAGCACCAGTTATATGCTTTATGTAATTCATTTGGATGATATATATGAGCAATTTAATTGGCATAAAGTATTATGCATGTTTAAATTTCCAAATATGGAAATAGCATGTGGTAGATGATTTGCAGATACCACACAATTCATATGGGTCAATTAACCTTGAATTAAATTTGTTGTTCACTGATTGTCATCTATTTTACTCAATCTTATTCATTGAATTCTTCTTTGGTTTTATAAATAAATAAACAAAAAATACTCAATTACTTATTGCTCTCCGTCCTAGGAGGTTAGAAATGTCACTAAGAAGACGTGATGTTGAGCAATGGATGAGCCATCGACGCTTGCCACGAGAACTAAGAAGGTGCGCCGTTTTAATCTTCACATTGTTTTCCTTCTACTCTCACAACCATGTGTAAATAAACACAATTTTTTGTTAATCATAATGAAACATTTACTTAACATGCTATTATGATAAGCATCATGTACAATAACCTTATAACTGAAAATAGTGAAAGTAGTTAACTTTCTTATGTAGAACCCTAGATTCTCAAACACCAAGTACTATAATTTAACTAAAATCAGAAATGCCTGTAGAGATAAAATTTTAAATAAAGTAGAAAATTGCTAAATGACCTTACTAAAACATAAAATTACTTTATTAAAATTCCTACTACATGATGGAGGCTGACTAGGGAAAGCTTTGATGTTTACAGATTGGGTCTAACATTTGTGCAACTCAAGAATTAGGCTTAAAAAATAAATTGCAGATCAGATTATTTTCAAAACAAGGTAAAGTTAAGAAACAAAATAGAACTATTAGCTAGACTAGTAGGATCTAGGCCTCACTCCTATCAAGAAAGCCTCATACTTTCCAGGGTTAGAATTACACTACACAATTCATAAGCAGAAACATAATTTGCTGGAATTTATTAGTTGAAATACTAAATAACAATGCTTTACAAGCATTGCTATTTGTAGACGCAAAAGTAATCCATAACTTTTACTTCCTCGGACTCCTATTCCATTATGAAATTTGGACGTACTAAGCAAAGACCTTTGTTGTATTTGACTCTGTGGAAAAACATAATTAAAGGCTTGTATTTAGACAGATTTTGTGAAAATTTGTATCCTTAGAATTAGGCTGATTTAGTTAGTTTCCTATTTTGTTATAATATCCCATAAATCGTGGGAACTAATATTCTGGTAATTTCCTTTTCTATTAGGGTTATTGTATATATATAGCTAACTCTGTGTGTGTTGCAATATGAATGAAGAAAACCCTTCTATAAAATTATTTCTCAGTTTTTGTCATGGTATCAGAGCCTCATCGCTCCTTGGGGTTTATATTTTCAGCCTTTATTGCTGAGTAAAATTTTTCCTTTTTTTGGGTACATTTAGGGCTCTGTTGTGCTCTATTTTCGAGTTCCAAAACAGAGTATTTTGTCACAGCCACTTGTACCTTTATCTCTCAGCCTTCATTGCTGATTTTTCCCATTCTAGGCCTTCATTGCCATCACTGCTGTATCCTCTTCTCATCACCTTAATTGACTCCCTCTCTTCGAATCGCCTTAGAAGAAAACCACCAAGTATGCGGAAATTCAGATAGTTTCTCGTACCACTGCAGTCCAATTTGAGGAAGTGACATCCAAACTGCCTACTGGAGAGTTTCAACATATCCAGGCAGCATATCATTTGAATGGGAAGAACTATTTGAGATGGGCTCAATTGATTTGTGCATTCCTAAATCTATTGGTCACCTATTGGGAAGAACTATTTGACAGGCTAAGGAACCTACTGGTCACTTTTGAAAAACCCATAGGTAAGTGTGCATTGGCGTATGCAGGTGAGTTTCCATCCTCCATTGGATTAAATGTCTCGGGTACAACATTTGCCAACTCCTGGATCATGGATTCCGGAGCTATTGACCATATGACATACTTACCAAATATTTTTTCCACATACTCCCCATGTTCAAGCAGTAGGAAAATAGCCACAGCTGATGGTTCCTTGACCTCTGTAGCAGGGATAGGAGATGTTAAAATAAGTCCATCACTAACCTTAAAAAATGTTCTTCATGTCCCTAGATCGTCCACAAACCTTATCGCTATCCAACAACTTACACTAGATTGATGTTGCAATGTGGTTTTTTGTCATAATGATTGTGTATTTTAGGACTAGGATTTAGGGAAGATGATTGGACATGCTAGAGAACGGGATGGGCTCTACTACCTTGAAACACCAAGTCAGTCAAGCATGACCAAGGGCAAATTACCACATTCTTTTGTTTCAGAACTTCATTCATCTAATGAAGAGAAAGTTTGGCTTGGACATCTGTTGTTTAAGGTCATTAAAATTTTGTTCCCATCTTTATTTCGAGGTTTAAGTATTTTGAAAGTCTTCATTGTGAAGTGTGCGAACTTGCTAAACACAAATGTGTACCTTTTCCTGTTAGTAATAAAAGAAATTCTATTCCTTTTTTTCTTATTCACAGTGATATTTGGGGTCCTACTATTCCTAATGTTTCAGGGGCAAGATAGTTTGTCATTCATTGATGATTGTACTCATGTTACTTGGCTGTTTTTGCTTAAAAATAAATCTGATGTGTGTACTATTCTCCCAAATTTTTGTTCCATGATTAAGAATCAATTTGGGGTCAATGTCAAAAGGTTTAGGTCAGATAATGCCAGGGATTATTTCAATCAAATCCTAACTCCATACTTTTAAAAGGAAGGGATAGTACATGAGTCATCCTGTGTCCATACACTACAACAAAACGGAGTAGCAGAAAGGAAAAATGGTCACCTTCTTGAGTCAACCCGAGCCCTCTTGTTCCAGAAAAATGTACCTAAATCCTTTTGGGGGGAAGCAGTATTTACAGTCTCTTATCTTATAAATCGTTTGCCTTCTAGAGTCTTGGGATTCAAGAGTCCCATGGAAACACTCTCAACATTCTATCCATACATACGCATTACAAATAATCTGGTCCCTAGGGTATTTGGGTCTGTGTCATTTGTCCATTTCCATAGTCAAAATAGGGGGAAGTTAGATCCAAGGGCATTAAAATGTGTCTTTGTGTGAGATTTGGCAAAGGCAGGGAAGAAGATGGCTATCCCTGAGTATGTGCGTGTCCAAGAATCCAACCCAGAGCCTGAGAATGAGGTAACAATTTCTAATTCTTCATTGTAAGCTGAAATAGAATATCATGGGAGAAATAATGACTAGGATCTTCCCATTGCTGTTAGGAAAGGGACTAGAGAGTGCACAAAACGACCTTTATACGCTCTTGCACCCTTTTCATCATTTAAACACTTTTCACCATCTCATAGAACCTTCCTTATTAGCTTAAACACCATTGCCATCCCTACCACCTTATTTGAGGCTTTGTCCAATGAGAAATGGAAACAAGCTACGAATGTGGAGATGGAGGCATTAGAGAAGAACAAAACTTGGGAGTTGGTGAAGTTGCCGGCAGGTAAGAAACCCGTAGGTTGTAAATGGTTCTATACAGTGAAGTATAGAGCTGATGGATTGATAGAGAGATACAAGGCAAGATTGGTAGCTAAAGGCTATACTCAAACTTATGGGTTTGATTACTTGGAGACTTATGCTCCGGTTGCAAAGATGAATACTGTGAGAATTCTGTTTTCATCGGCAGCCAATTATGGTTGGGAGTTGCAGCAGTTTGATGCAAGAATGCATTTTTACATGGAGAACTTGAGGAGGAAATTTATATGGAGGTTCCACCAGGTTATGGTATAGGTTGGCTGTTGCTACTATGTGTAAATTGAAGAAAGCCTTGTATGGACTTAAGCAATCACCACGAGCATGGTTTGGCAGATTTGCGAGAGTTATGATTGCCATAGGGTATAGACAAAGCCAAGGGGATCACACACTGTTCATCAAACACTCATCTTCAGGGGGAAGTCACAACACTCTTTGTATATGTTGATGACATAATAGTGACCGGGAATGATGATAAAGAGAATCAATCTCTAAGTCAATGTTTAGCTAAGGAGTTTGAAATCAAAGCATTAGGAAGGCTGAAATATTTTCTTGGGATCGAGGTGGCTCACTCTAGGCGGGGAATCTTTATTTCCCAACAAAAGTATGTTACCGATCTCCTCAAAGAAACAAGGAAGACAATATGTAAACCAGCAAGTACCCTAATAGAACTGAACCTTAGACTTGGAAAGGCAGAAGAGGACGTTGCAGTGGATAGGGAAATGAATCAGTACTTGATAGGAAGACTAATTTATTTGTATTATACAAGACCAAAATAGCATATGCGGTAAGTGTGATAAGCCAATTCATGCATAGTCCAAAGGAAGTTCATTTGCAAGCAGCTTACCGAGTGCTACAGTACCTCAAAGGGACACCAAGAAAAGGCATTCTATTCAAAAGGAATGGAGGTTTGGTACTTGAGGCATACACAGATGCTGATTATGTTGGCTCAATAGTTGACAGGAGGTCAACCTCTGGATATTGCACCTTTATAGGCGGTAATCTTGTGACGTGGAGTAAGAAACAGAATGTGGTTGCACGGTCTAGTGCAAAGGTAGAATTCAGAGCAATGGCTCAAGGTGTGTGTGAACTACTTTGGTTGAAGATCATCCTAGAAGACTTGAAGATTAAGTGGGATGGCCCAATGAAACTCTATTGTGATAATAAATATGCAATTAGCATAGCTCACAACCCTGTACAACATGATCGCACAAAGCACATTGAAATTGACAAACACTTTGTCAAGGAGAAATTAGAGAGTAGGTTGATTTGTGCACCATATTTATCTACACATGGCCAACTTGTAGACGTACTTACTAAGGAGTTAAGTAGTTCAGTGTTTCAGAGTATTATATCCAACCTGGGAATGGAGGATACTTAATTCACTAGCTTGAGGGGGTGTGTGGAAAAACATGATTAATGGCTTGTATTTAGGCAGATTTTGAGAGAATTTGTATCCTTAGAATTAGGCTGATTTAGTTAGTTTCCTATTTTGTTATAATAGCCCATAAATCATGGGATCTAATATTCTGGTAATTTCCTTTTCTACTAGGGTTATTGTATATATATATATATATATATATATATATATAGCTAGCTGTGTGTGTGTTGTAATATTAATGAAGAAAACCCTTCTATAGAATTATTTCTTAGTTTTTGTCAGACTCCTATGTCGACTAGGATTAATGTATAGCTCAATAGGTTCTTTTAATCGCCTCTTAAATGGACTAGGATTGTTAATATAACTAAAAATAGAAGTAACATTAAGAATGATGAAACTAGTACTTGGAACTTAAAAATACTATAGAAATGCTCTTGCTGTTTACTTAACACGAGTCAATTTGTTAAGTAAGATGGTTTGAACAATTTGCCCATTTATAAGCTTGTATATATATGAGCCCATGGACTTCAATGTAGTATCAAACCACTATGCCCCTTCTAACCTTGCCATTCTAGACTAAAGCTGAAGAGGAGATGCCATCCTACTTCCTAACTTCACTAATAGTCTTATATTAACAATAAGCTTCTATGATGGAGTTTAAATACAAATTTTCCATCAAAATGTAAAGTAACTAGAGATTATCCAGGTAAATTATCAATTCTCAACAGCCAAGATCATTGGATTGCTAACAAGAAAATTTTGAGATACTTGAAAAAGACTTAAATATCACATGTTAACCTGCAAAAAGTTGAGAATCTCGAACTTGCAGGGTATCAAGATCTTGACTTCATTAGTTGTGTGGATGATATAAAATCCACATTAGGTTATATCATGATTGAAGGTGGTGGAATATCTTGGAAAAGTGCTAAACAAGTATTGGTGACGTCTTCCACATGTGGGATGAATTTGTAGTATGTTATGGATTGTAGATGTGTAGATATGGGGGTTAAGCATCAACTCAATCAATGACCTATGCAATTAGAATGGGGACATTCTCTAGAGAGTATGACGAGGGAGGAAGAATAGGCAAGGTGATGGGCTCTAGTGCACATGCTAGATAATGATGATATAGGGGTGTAACTAATACCTCATTCGGTGTGAATGAAGGGTATTTGTTGAAGGCTGTGTCACTTTTGCAGTGACAACAGTCTGATTGGGAATTTTTGGTGGGAAAACATGTATTCAAATTGGTTTAAATGGTAGCAAAACTGTTAGTGGGGTTAGGTAGCAAGAATGAATAAAGGTTGAGTGTAAGAATCAACCAAGTATGGCTTAAAGTTAAGCATGGTTAGGCTGAAAAAGTTAGCTAAAGTTATGGTCTTTTGTACTGTATCTCTTGTAACTTGGTCTACATAAGTGTTGAAGAGTGAATGAAGTATGGCTGCCTATTGAGCTTCAATTTCAGAACCTGTGCTATGTGTAATCTGGACTGCCCATTTTGAAGGTTCATTTACATAACCTGTCTCTTAATGTATGCCTTTTGAAGATTCATTTACATCGAGTGTTCTACCCTCCAAAAATCCAACATGATATCGGAACTTTAGATGACCTTTAAGAGTTTGCTGGTGAAGGAAAGAGTTGTGAAAAAGGAAATTTCTGTGTTGAAATTGAAGAAGAAAAAAAAAAAAAAAGGCTTCTGATTATCAGCTCTCTCTCTCTCTCTCTCTCTCTCTTTGTTTTAATAGTCCTTTGCTTGTTGTCTTCCTTCCTACCTTTTTCAATCCAACAATGGCTTCATCAAGCTTGTGTCTTTGTGAAAATTCCACCCATTTTCAAAGGCAAAAAGTATTTTTTTTTTATATATGTGAAGGTGAAAAAAAAAAAAAAAAAAATTCTTACCCTATGTGCTGTGTTAGGTTGTTGAAGGACCTAGGCATGTTGTAAAACTGCAAAAAATGTGTTGAGGGACTTGTCTTGTCCAAAAACTGCTGCAAAAATTGTTACGGTTTGCTGAAAAGGGCCATGTACCAGCAGCCCTTGGATGAAAATATTTCACTGCTCACATGAAGCAGTAGAAAGAACAGCCATTTTGGCTTGAGTAGCAGATGCTACAACTAAATGCCTGCTATTGATATTGTAAGAAGGAGAGTTACTCTCAAGGAGTTCTTCGGCCAAAAGTCAAGAAAAAAGAAAATGTCAAAGAGGCTTGGAGACAAGAGTTGCTCCAAGATGTACAAGATCCAAGAGGACTTGGAGAGATTGTGCTCTAAGTACAAGCAAGCAGCAAAATGAAGAAAATATCCGGCAAAAGCTCCAAGGAGGAGTGTTGAAGCCTGTGTCACTTTTGCTGTGACAACAGTCTGATCGTGTGATTTTTTTTTTGTGGGAAAACATGTATTCAAATTAGTTTAATGTTAGTAGAATTGTTAGTGGGATTAGGTAGCAAGAATGGGCAAAGGTTGACTGTAAGAATCAACAAAGTATGACTTAAACTTAAGCATGGTTAGGCTGAAAAAATTAGCTTAAGTCATGGTCTTTTGTATTAAAAGTTTCTTGTAACATGGTCTATGTAAGAGTTGAGGAAGAATGAAGTGTGTTTGCCTATTGATGTTCAATTTCAGAACATAAGCTATGTGTAATGTGGCCTGCCCATTTTGAAGGTTCATTTACAGAACCCATCTCTGATTGTGCGCCTTTCGAAGGTTCATTTACAAAACCTGTGTTTGTGTCTGTTTGTGATAGTGTTCTATCCTTCAAAAATTCAACTGTATTTATAAGGTGAATGAATAGGTGATGTAGGTGGGTAGGTAGTGGAGTAAATGGTGTGAATAGGAATTCATGTAGCAATGCTAGGTTAAAGAGAGAGAGAGAATAGAATGTAGAGAGAGATGGTGTGATTTTCTTCATTCCTCTCCTTTAATGACAAAGGGTTAAGAGCATTTATAGATGAGTCTTGTGGAATGGGTTCCACTGATCTCATTCCACTAAACCCACCTCTAAATCCCTTTGCCATTAAAGGAGAGAGACAGAGAAAATCACATCGTCTCTCTCTACATTCTATTCTCTCTCTCTCAAACCTAGCATACTTCAAATCACTACATTTACTCTGGCTCACCATTTACTCCACTGCCTTCCCTCCCACATCACCTATTCATCTTTTAAATACACTTCACTCACACCAATATGAGTTACTCACACCCCCTACTGCATCATTATCTGGCACATGCACCAGCCACCATCTTTTAGATCCATGTAGTTACTGCTATGTTTTGATATCAAAGAACTTTGTTGAATAAAATGGTAATTTTGGAGTAGTCTAAGACCAATTTAATTAATTTTGTTTTTTTAATTTGGACTCTTGAACTTCAAAAATAATCTTGGCTTGAATTTTTTTTTCTTAAAACCTTTTGCAAAATTAGTCAGAACTGGTATTGCTCAAATGGAAAAATATCAGAATATTTTTCCCAAGTGTCAGTGTTAAATGTGAATTTGACCAGTACTCTATAATTTAGCATGTGGGATATATAATTAGTTTAGGCCACAGGAGTCTATTAGGGTTAATCATGGGGGAATCTATGGGACTACTATAGAGTAAGGCTGGGTCTCTTTTCCTACTCAACGAATAAAATTGTAGTTCATTCTCATTCGTTATAGAGCGCTCAAGGGAGAAATGAAAGGAAATTCCTGTGCAAAATGTCATAACTGTTGGTGAGTTTACTTTCCACTGCATAACAATAATAGAACCAAAAATAGATTTGTCCAACCTAATTTACTTTATGGTCTTCTAAGCTCTCATGTGTGAAATCCTGGGCCTTTTTTTTTTTATTTTTTTATTTTTTTTTATTTTTATAACACGAGACTATTTTGTTTTACGAACTATTGCTAATTAAGTCTCGTAGATTGAATAGTCGATGCAGAATTTTTGTTGAAATGCTTCTCAGAACATAAATCCTATATTATCTTGAATTGCAATATTGAATCTCTTGCTGATCTATCTACTTTCTGTCATGTAGGAAAGTACTGGAGGCTGAACGGTATAATTGGGCTGCTACTAGAGGGGTAAATGAAGAAATGCTTTTGGAGAATTTGCCTGAAGACCTCCAGAGGGATATAAGACGACACCTCTTCAAATTTGTTAAGCAAGTGAGATTGGGAATTTGTCTGTGTAATCATAGAACCCAATCCTGCGAAGCATTTTACATGCTTATTGGTTGGATCAGAGTCATATTCACCCACTATCTATAAGCCAAGTGACCTTCTGGCATCTTGCATCATTAAATTTCAAATGCTTAATTGCTGTTTGGAAAATGGATTTATCGTTTCTGGACATTATAATACCATGAAACAATAAAACATTCCACGTTTCTACTAAAAGTTCATTGTAAAAAATGTATATAATCATCTAGAAGTGAATGATTTTGCTTCAAAATGTTCTCCAATAATAGCTTTGCAAGGATAAATCAGTTATTTTTGCGAGTCAATCAAATGGCAGTGTTCATACTCCACAATATGTGCTTAATGACACTGGTAGCCTACATAATATTGTTATGCATCATAATCATTGACTCTGCATTAACATATATTCTGAAATTTAAAAAAAAAAATGCATGATTCTGTAGGTTTGGATTTTTGCTTTGATGGATGATCATGTCTTGGATGCCATTTGTGAGAGACTGAAACAAAAAATATACATCAAGGGAAGCGAAATTTTGTATCATGGTGGTCTGGTGGAGAAGATGGTTTTTATCGTTCGTGGAAAACTTGAAAGTGTTGGAGAAGATGGGACTATAATGCCCTTATCTGAAGGGAATGTTTGTGGTGAGGAGCTACTCACTTGGTGTCTTGAGCATTCTTCAGTTAGCAAAGGTATGGTCATGATTCTTAAACTTAATTTAATTCTCTTTTAACTAGTCGAAGCAAGTTCGACCATGTAAGTTACTTGAGCATATGATGATCATTTTTTCCAGTGCACATAACAAGTGTATGGAAGCAGTCGGTTGTATAGTACTTTGGTCCTGCTATAGTTCTGTCACCAAGAGGATGCTCCAATTGTTGGAACTTGATATTCAGACTTGCAGATGCTAGATTTAATCTTTGATGATATTAGATTCAAGTCTCATTAGAATGAGGGGTCAGGGGTTTTATGTGTCAAAGGAATGCCTTAGGCATAGTAAGATGAACTAAAAATAAAATGTTGCTGAATGATTTGTTATGTTTGCAGATGGGAAGAAAATCAAGATTCCTGGACAGCGATTGCTCAGCAGCAGGACAGTAAGATGCCTAACAAATGTTGAAGCATTTTCACTTCGTGCTGCAGACCTTGAAGAAGTGACAGATCTCTTTGCAAGAAACTTGCGGAATCCACGTGTTCAAGGGGCCATAAGGTTACTTCTACTCCAATTTATCTTGCAGTTTGACTTCGTTTTATTGTAAAAAAGTGCAAGACAATACTTGTTATTTAATCATTTTGCCTTTCCCTAACTAGCTTGTGTGATTAAGGCTTAGTTGTTGTCGCTGTTGCCTTTCCCATGAGTAAAATCTTTACTGTGGGGAAATCCTCCTTATATTTTCCTAGTATCATTAATTCAGATTAGTTATCAATTCTTTTCAATTTCATTTTTCCCCTCTTGTTAGGGACTTAGCTTTGAGCAAAGCCTCATTGTATGATATGTTTTCCTTTGTTTTGTGTCCTCATAGGTATCAATCTCCCTATTGGAGAGGCATTGCAGCTGCACGCATTCAAGTTGCATGGAGATATCGGCAGAAGCGATTGAAGCGTATGAGCACCTCTCAATCAAATCAATCCAAAAACTAGTGTTGGTTGCACAAATATACGGATATACATGTATGTTATGTATATATCTATATAACTAGTTTTTTCCTAACATCTTCGCACGTTAATTTCTATTATTACTCGTTATGATTCATTGTAAAATATAATTTAATTTGCGAATATTTATATTTTAAAAATCAGTATAAATACTATATGGCATGTAAATAATTTAAATGAATATCATGTGATATTATTTTTTAAATTATGGTATCTATTAGTAGAATATTTTTGTAAACTGTATTTTTAGTATAAGTTGCGTTCTTTTTATATGACATTTCAATATTTTCATAACAGATGTTGGAATATCTTAAAGACTCACAGAGAACTATTTTCTTGTAAAATTATTATAGGCTATATATTTAGAATAGGAAGTTAATCAGCTACTGATTTATAGGGATTGCTAATTGATAGGCTAATTTAATTTTCCTTTCTAAAATAGGATTGTTGTACTTGTATAAATACCCATACAATGGTTGAATGTAATATATAGAAAATATATTCACTTCAATTCGGTGTCTGGTTTCATGCTATTAGAGCCAGTGAAATTAGTCTTTGGTATTTGGTGAATTTATGTTTGAAAATACAATAGGCTTCGCGTTTGTTTCCTTGGGTCACCTACCTAGTCTGCCTACTCCTGGAGAAGCGCCATCTGCCGATCGGCCTTCGTCCAAAATTTGGTCACTGAAATCCTTGCGCTTGAGCCACACGCGCTGCAAGAAGCTTCTTGCTTGAGAGTCACGCGCTGGCACATAAGAGCACATCCCTCGCTGGAAATTAGTCAAGTATGTCTTGTTCAATTCACCTTGACTTCCACAACTTCTCATACCTAGTTGGATTTGCATCAGTACGATGTTAGGCCTTTCGTGTTACAAGTCCATCTTTTTTTTTTTTCCTTCTTCTTCGGGTATTTCAGAACTTGTTCTCTTATTCTTCTAGTTATCTTGGTGAAATCATGGATGAGAAAAAAGCTGTTGTTGTTGTTGATACGGTTCCAGTGATGTCAAAAGTCACAGAACATAAGCTTAATGATAAACAAAACTGTTTGGATTAGAGTAAAACTGTTAAACTTATTTGTTGAGTATTGCTATGGATGATCATTTGACTAAAGATCCTCCTAGCGGGGATTTGAAAAAGACTTGGATGAGAGAGGACACTTGTTTGTTTCTGTAGATATGTAATTCCATTGATAGTGAGGTGGTTGGTATGGTTACTCATTGTGAGACAGTCAAATAATTGATGAATTATTTAGAATTCTTGTACTCTGGAAAGGGAAATATTTTCTGCATCTATGATGTATGCAAGGCCTTTTACAAGGCAAAAAAAGGCTATAGATCTCTCACTGGTTATTTCATAAACTTTAAGAGAACGCATGAAGAAATGAATATGCTGCTTCCATTCAATACTGATATAACTATTCAACAAACTCAGCAAGAAAAGATGGATGTTATGAGCTTCCTAGTTGATCTTCCTTCTGAATTTGAGACAGATAAATCTCAAGTCCTTTCTAGTGAAGAGATTTCTTCCCTAGAAGATGCTTTTAGTAGAGTCCCGTGTATAGAGAATTTTCCACCCTCACATATTCAACTTAGTGCACTTGTTAGTCGCAATACTACTAACCTTGGAAGGCAGCGATATAGGATTGGTAGCAGTAGTAAAAGGATGGGATCTAGTACTTATGAGAAGACAAGCTACTATGATAGAAATAATACTACTCGTGGGCAAAATCAAGAGAGATAATGTGTCACTATTGTCATAAACTTGGACATATGAAGTGGGATTGCAAGAAGTTGCAAAATAAAAGACCTCAGTTTGCTCATATTGTATCCACCACAGACACTTTTGAAAAATCTACTATGATATCTATAGATGAGTATGCCAAATTTGCTCAGTATCAAGAATCATTGAAAACTCAATACACACCTGTAACTGCCATTGCTGAACCAGGTAAACTTAATACATGTCTTGTGTGGGTCATTGATTTTAGTGCTACAAATCATATGATAGGTAATTCAAATATGTTTTCTACATTTTAGTCACATACATGTACCTCTCTTCTTACTTTGCCAAATGGTTGAACATCTTGTGTTACTGGTTCTGGCACGATAAATCCAACACCATCACTTTCTTTGTCATCTATTCTTAATTTACCTCAATTGTCTTTCAATTTGATTTATGTTAGTAAACTCACTCATACCCCTAATTATTGTGTCTCATTTTTTCCTAACTACTATTTATTTTAGAATCTTATGACAAAGAAGACTATTGGTAAGGGACATGAATCTAATGGTCTCTACATCCTTGATACACAAGTTCCAAAATTCGTAGCCTATTCTAGAGTCATGACACTTTTTGAAGTACATTGTCGATTGGGCCACCCTTCTCTCCATGTATTAAGGTAGCTTAGTCCTCAATTTCAGAGTTTTGTCTTCATTAGATTGTGAGTCTTGTCAATTTACGAAGCATCATCATCTTAGTTAGAGTCCTAGAATCAATAAATGAGTTAGTGCTCCTTTTGAGGTCATTCATTCAAACGTTTAGGGTCTTTGTCCTATTGAGTCTAAAACTGGGTTAAGTATTTTGTTACTTTTGTTGATGATTATTCACGAATGAAATGGTTATATTTAATGAAAAATAATTTTGAGGTGTTTTCTCATTTTTCTACATTTTGTGCTGAAGTTAAAACTCAATTTAATGCTTTTGTTCAAATATTGAGGAGTGATAATGCTAAGGAGTACTAATCAAAATCCTTTCAAACTTACATTCTTCAACATGATATTCTTCATCAAACCTCCTGTGTAGATATACCATCTTAGAATGGAGTTGTTGAACGAAAAAATAGACACCTTCTTGAAACTACTAGGGCTTTGTTATTTCAAATGAAGGTTCCCAAACCTTCCTAGGCTGATGCTATTTCCACATCATGTTTCTTGATTAACCGTATGTCATCATCTATTCTTCAGGCTAAGACTCCTTATCATGTTTTGTTGCCAATAAAACATTATTTCTTATTGAGCCTAAGGTCTTTGGGTGTACTTGTTTTGTTCGGGATGTTCGTCCTCAAGTTACCAAGCTAGATCCAAAATCCTTGAAGTGTGTTTTTCTTGGGTACTCTTGTGTTCAAAAAGGTTATAGATGTTATAGTTCCACTCTTCAAAGGCATATTATGTCTGTTGATGTTATTTTTAAGGAAAACACACCTTTCTTTCCTATCACCCCTTACCCTAGTAAGGGGGAGGATGATGATGTGTTAATCTATACTGTTTCACAACCTGTTAACTCTATTTTTACTAGACCTAAACCTCCAATAGAACAAGTTTACTCTCGGCGACCAACCACTTCAGATTCATGTCCTAAACTTGCTCTTTCGTCGTATCCTGTTCCTATGCCATCAGAACTAGAACTAGTTTCTAAAGATGATCTTCTTATTGCTCATTGTAAAGAAAAACAAAAGCATATGTATCTTGTCTCCTCATTTGTGTGGTACAAACATTTGTCTCCTTCATCTTGTTCTTTTATTGTATCTCTTGATTCTGTTTCTATTCCTAAGACTATTCATGAGGCACTTTCTCATTCTGGGTGGCACAATGATATGATTAAGGAAATGAATGCTTTAGAGGAGAATGGTACATGGACTCTGATGGATTTACCTATAGGAAAGAAAGCTATAGGTTGTAAGTGGGTGTTTGCAGTGAAAGTTAATCCTGATGGGTCTGTTGTTAGATTGAAAGCTCGACTTATTGCTAAGGGATATGCTCAAACCACGGAGTTGATTATTTTGACACATTTTCTCTTGTTACTAAACTCACTTCTGTCAGGTTATTTATCTCTATGGCAACCACCTATGATTGGCCTTTGTATCAGTTGGTTATCAAGAATGCATTTCTTCATGGTGACCTTAAGGAGGAAGTGTACATGGAGTAACCACTTGGTATCATTGCTCAAGGGGAGTGTGAGAAAGTTTCTCATCTTTGCAAATCCTTGTATGGTTTGAAACAGAGTCCTCAGGCCTAGTTTGGAAAATTTAGTCAGGCTATTGAGCGGTTTGGCATGAAAAATAGTAAGTCAGATCATTTTATTTTCTATAAACAGTCTGCAGCTAGTATTATGTTGTTGGTTGTTTATATGGATGACATTGTCATTACTAGCTGTGATACTAGAGATATTTCATCTCTTAAATCTTTTCTTCATAGTCAGTTTCATACTAAGGATTTAGGGGTACCTGGGTGTTGAGGTGATGAGGAGTAAGAAAGGGATTTTCTTATCTCAAAGGAAGTATGTCCTTGATTTGTTATCTAAGACAGGAAAGTTGAGGTTAAGCCATGTAGCACTCCAATGGTTCCTAATTTGCAGCTTATAAAAGATGGTGAATTGTCTGAAGATCCTGAGAGATACAAGAGGTTGGTTGGGAAATTGAACTATCTCACTGTAACTTGTCTAGATGTTATTTATTCAGTTAGTGTGGTAAGTCAGCACATATCTTCTCCAACAGTTGATCACTACAAAGTTGTAGAGTAGATTTTGTGCTACTTAAAAGGTGGACCCGAGCGAGGAATTCTATATGGCAATCATGGTCATACTAGGATTGAATGTTTTTCATATGCTGATTGGACTGGGTCTAAGGAAGATAAGATCTACTTCAGGCTATTGTGTCTTTGTTGGAGGGAACTTGGTTTCATGGAAAAGCAAGAAGTAGAATGTTGTCTTGCGGTCGAGTGCAGAATTAGAATACAGTGCTATAACCAAGTCTGTGTGTGAAATAATGTAGATATATCATCTTCTCTCTAAGGTAGATCTTAAGGTTTTAGTACCAGCTATTATGGTGTGATAACTTGGCTGCACTTCACATTGCATCAAATCCAGTTTTTCATGAAAGAATTAAGCATATTGAGATTAATTATTATTTTATTCGTGAAAAGATTTAGAAAGGCTTGGTTTCTACAGGATATGTGAAAACAAGATAACAATTGGGAGATATCTTCACAAATGCTCTAAAAGGATCTTAGGTTGATTATCTTTATAACAAGCTGGGCATGACTAATATCTATGCTCCAGTTTGAGGGAGAGTGTTACAAGCTGTATATTTAGAATAGGAAGTTAATCAGTTACTGATTTATAGGGATTGCTAATTGATAGGCTAATTTAATTTTCCTTCCTAAAATAGGATTATTGTACTTGTATAAATACCCATGCAATTGTTGAATGTAATTTATAGAAAATATATTCACTTCAATTCGGTGTTTGGTTTCAAAAATAAAAAGGATATCTCTCATTTTCAGCTTATGACAGTGGTATCCTTGGTAGTAAGATTTATTCTTTCGTATATTGTTCTACTGTCATTTTTGCATGTACAACGTTTCTATTAAATTTTTTGCAAACCATCCTTGTTCTATTGCATAGTCCATTAGATGTATCTAGATTTATAAACAATATTATGGGACAATTAACTTTTAGTTCTAACTTGTGGGGTAGCAAACTATTTGATAATAATGTTTTTAGATATTATTCTTTGATACATTTCACACATTTTTGTTGTTATATTTGATATCATTGCTCAATTTTCTAGTGCTCTCTCTATATAATTTAAATTAATTTTTTTTCAAATTTGAAAAAATTGAACATTTACAAAATTTCACAAACAAAATATTTGAATCTAATTTTACTCTTTCTAATTGCACAGTCACACAGTGTACTGAATTGTGTGTGAAGATGTATATTATTCCTAAAATAAGCGATGGAGCTTGTAGATATTGTGTTATATTCGGATCTTGTACTTGTTTGTATCAGTGTGAGTTTTAGTATTAGCAAGTAATATAATGAATAAAAAGTATGATTTTTTTAATTTACAATGATTTGACTATTTAATTTAATATAAATATAAAATAAAGACTTTTTGATTTAAAATAAATATTAAATTTGATTTAACTTTTATCTTTTTCAATTTATATTAAAAATTTACTTATTTATATATATTTAAATATTGTGTTAGATATTCTGGGCTCAATTTATTTATTTATTTATCTATATTTATTTTTAAATGTCATATTTTTATCTTTTTATTTTTTGAATAAAGATTTTCTCTAATATAAGCTGAATTTTATTTGATAATTAAATAATTTGAAATTTTTAATAGTTTTATTCCTTCATACCATAATAAAATATCAATTATGCATGTTTCTAACCACCTCCTAAACTTGTCTGTTTATCTCCTCTCCCATCTACTTAGTTGTAGTAGAAGATGAACTAGCATCGGAATCTCCATAATATATGCATGCCTGTGAACTGATCCCATATTGCTTTCCTTCTCGAATCCCCCAAGAGCCCTAAGATACAGGTCTATCTCATCTACTAGTGTGAGCTCAGTGGATCTAGAAGCTGGCTGGGATATACGCTCGCGAAGGTTCATGATATTCTCCTATATTTTATATAATAAAAATTATTAACATAATAGCAAAAAATGTATATTTTGCATTTTAATTTGAAGTAAACTTTATTACTTACATGAACCCGCTGCAATCGCAAGTTAACGAAAGTCTTCCCATCGTACTTCTTCGTGTGTGTGTGTGTGTGCACATGAAGAGCTCGACGGGATCAACCTCATGAGCCAACTAGCGAGCCTATTAAGAATTGCAATATATATATATTACTTGAAAACAAAAATGAAACATAAAGGAAAATACTGACTAATTGGCTTATTTGAAAATAAAAATAAAATACAAAGGAAAATACTTACTAATTGCCTAGCATTCTCCTCATGAGATTGTCACGACCCATCTTTGTGCCGTGACTGTTTTAGGGTATAGGGAGACGTAAGGTCATCTAAATCAGTAGAACAACTTATAACTTATAAGCCGTTACTATCATGTTATCCTTAACCCAGATCGTAACCATAATTCTTATTCCTTATTACCGATTACCATGTTAACTACCTATGTGATAGTAATTTATTGTTTAAATTCATTTTCATACTCATCGCTTTTGAACTCCATTTTCTAGTAATTTAATTGCAACTCAACTGAATATTACTTATGCATTTGAATTGTACTAATGTAGTATCCAACCACACATAACTAATAGTATTCTAAGTTATACCATTATTACAAATTTTAACAAAACATGGAGCTCTAGAGTGAAACCTCCAAAATACAAAATAATATGTACATGATGATACCAAAACTAGCAATGCAATTTCCAAGCGAAGACGTAGAACTTGAAATTTACCTTGCCGAACTATCAACTGGTCCTGAAAATAATTAACAACTATGGGGTGAGACAAAGCTCAGTGAGTACAAAATAATACTATATAAAATAAACAAATGGTATATGATTTAATGATGATTTCTTATAGCAATAAAATAAAATGGATCAAGAGTTATTCTTATAGAATACTTTTCCATATATAATAAATATTATATTTTTAGCAGAACATTTCCTTTCTTGGAAACGGTGTGTTTCCCCCATAATCAATCGAGTGGCGGCATACGTCTTGCTCACTCCCACATTCCTAGTTACACGTACAACTGATCAGATGGTATGTACTGGGGACCTTAAACCCTTCCCAGCTAAGGTTCGGATAATCTTTATCCAATCCGCGGGTTCATTACCATTGTACACAAGGTCTGATGTATTGCCCCACATCAGAGGGGTATTCTGCTTATCATGATATCATTATAACATTTTATTTTTCTATCCATGAAATGATTCAATGGATAATATACCAACAAATAATCAAGTTTCCATCATTGATCATGTTATGAGATTAAGCGATAAGGCTCATTTGGCCAAGTGCCATAACGAATATTTGATTTAATAATCGGTAAAGCAGATCATGCATGCTAAAGAATTGCAATCATTTCAATTAGGAAAATGATTTAACATTCATGCTTATATTTAAAGCACAAGTAATATAATATCATTAGGTACTCACCTCTTGCTCCTTAGCTCCTATACCAATAGTCCTAACGTAGGTTATAACGAGGGTCCTCGGTATCCCGAGCAATGCCTTTGCCTTTCGATTCTACAAATACACCTAAATAATCGTATATTAATTACTACTCCTTTAACTTTCTAATCTAATTCTAAACTCAAACTTAACATCAACTTCCTACTATTAATCACCAAAACACATTCCAATATATTAAACAATAGCATACTTAAACACATTAATTATTTAATCACTTTATTCCAAAATCCCATGTTGTCCAAATTCTTTCATCAAAACAATTAGGTTCCTTTTCTTTTCTAATTCTTTAATTAAATCCTATATTCATCAATGGGAACCAATGCAATTAATTTTCTAATATTTAGGGGAATTAACAAAATTCAAAAATCAAAATCCCTAATTTGGTATATTCCAATTAGAGTTGAAAAAATCATTTTCATCAACCACATCTCAAATTGACTTTATAAACATCAAATTGAATCAATTACAAGCTTATTTAACCAATTAATCTTAAAAATTCAAGTTTAAATCTTGAAAGTCCCAATGTGACTCAAAACTCCAAGATTTAGGAAAAATTATCAAATTCATTTTCAAACTTCAAATTAAACATGGATTTATCAAATTAATACTTAAACAATCAACATTCATACACCAATTGAAATTAATCTCTTTCAATTCCCATAAACCCTAACTTTACCAAGTTGGGATGATTTGGGGAAAACCCAAAATTTCTCAATCAAATCTTAAATTGATCTTTCAAAGATGAAATTAATATCATGCAAAGCCTACAACAATAATCAAACATCAACATACACCTCACATTATACACTTCCCTTATATTATGCATTATGCCTTCAAAAATTTCAATTTTTGAATAAAATCTCTAAATTTAAATTTTACATTTTTAAACCACTTTTCAACATCCCAAATAACCTTAGATGGTGTTAAAAAAAATTTTAGACACTTCCCCTAAAAATCCTTGTTTGGCCGAACCCTACCTAAATTTCCTCCTCATTGATTTTTCATGCTTCCCTTGTTATTATTCACCTATTAAACCTGAAATCCTTAACCCCCATTCTCATATTTCATCAATTAACATGCTAAACTAACTCTTCTTTAAATCACTCCACCAAAATCCAATCATAGAAATTAAAAGGAAAGAAGTAGTTGCTAACAATCTATCACACTTAAGCTAAGAAAAGAAAGGAATCACTTAAGTATAAAATCTCACCTTGAAATGCTCCAAATTTAGCTCTAGGTTGAAGAAAAAGTTGTGAGGTTTTTAGTCTTTGGTGAGGGTGTAATTTTTGGTGTAGGTTACAAATGAAATGGTTTAACATATTTTCACTTTATATACAAATAGAATCAATGGTGGTGATTTAATCCTACAAGATCAATGTTCATATTTTTGCTTAAAATGGAGGGCTAAGATTGATCAAGGTGGATGGTAGAGATAGCCCTTAGGTGTATGGTGACTTAGCATCATAATAATGAATCCTATAATCACCAAAATGAATATAGACATGGTGATGGGAAAGTAGAAAGCTTAGGTGTTAAAGTTGACATAAGTCAACAAAGGTGACTAATCTAACTCATTCTTACCCTAACCCTTGTTTTACTTGTTCTAACCCTAGTTTGGTCAAGCTCCACCAATTTAGAGGCCTTAATGGGCCGGCCACTCTATTGGCTTGGGCTTTGAGTCCAAAAGCCCATCAACAAGCCCACCCGAACACGTTTCCCGAACATAAAAAATTTTCGTAACTTTTTCCCTTCCCTTTCACTTGGCATTTTAAATCTTACCTTCCCATATCATAATAAGCTTAAACTAAGACATATTTCCTAAAATTAATTCAATAAAACATATAATAAACATTCATATTTCAAAAAAATATACAATCATACACTTAGCACTAACAAGAGTTTCTGTCATCCTATCATTATGTCATTGATACTATACTCATAAAATTTATATTTTATGGTATTATTATAACTCTGATAAGCTATGAAAACCTTGGGTATTACAGAGATATAGATCCTCCAGTGTGCTTTGACACACCGAAAGTTAAGTTTGCCTTCTGTGACCTCCTATTTTTGGCAGCCTGTTGGAATAACCTCTTATGCTCTACAAATGCCCAGTACTTCTGCAGCTACTCCCATGTGTCGTTGGGCAACTAGGTCTCCTTCTTCTTTTTCGCCTTGTAGAGGAGATCCTTATATCTTTCTGTAGCTTTTTTCATGAAAGCTAAACGAACTAAGATATCAATCGCCTGATTCCACATATAGTGCTTCTGTGATAATTTAAAAAATAAAATAAAATTTAGTATATTCCATAAGTAAGGCCAATACCCTACTTATTTACAATTTTTAGCTATGGGATCGGCTTGTGCATTTCACTATTTATACATATCCATTATTTGTACAGGTGACAGGTACTTTGGCCATGGGATCAACCTCGCCACTCATTTTTCTCTGATTTATCCCTCATTCCCCACATAGTGGAAAAATATTTTTTGAGATATTTGCCATTGATAAACCTTTTGTGAGGCTCTCCTTGCAAATTTGACAACTAGTAGACATTTATATCCAGCACCATATAGATTTTGAAAGGGCCCTTCCAATTTAGAGACCACTTTCCAAACTCCTTAACTTTGGTGCCTACAAATAAGATTAGCTTCCAAACCAGTTCTCCTTCTTGGAAAGTCTTCTTCTTAATGTTTTTATTATATGCTCTTGAGACTCTCTTTTTATGTATCATCATGTGGTTAAATGCCAGCACCGTGGACTCTTTCAAGTCTTTAAGTTCTATCATAATGGCTTATCGATAACCATTAGGAGTAAGGCCATATTGTTTGGCCACTCAGCAAAGGGACCAACATTTCTATTGGAAGGATGACATCATAGTTGTAGGTAAGAGAGAAAGGAATCACACTTGTTGAACTTCTCTTTGATGTTCTATAAGCCCACAAGGTATCTAACAATAGTTTGTGCCAATCCCTAGGATTTTCTTTAATCATTTTCTACAGAATGTTGATTAGTACCTTATTTGATGCTGCTGCCTACCCATTGGCTTAGGGATAATAGGGGCTTGAATTGATTAGCTTGATGCCATAGTCTTCTATAAAGTCTTTCATTTCTTTGCCTATGAACATAGAACCATGGTTTATAGTGATAGATTGAGGGATACCAAACCAGTGAATAATGAATTCCTTAATAAATTGAATAACATCCTTTTGCTCTAATTTTTTTTTTCATAGGTACAGTCTCAACCCATTTAGTGAAGTAATTTCTTGACACAATTATGAAGCTGTCCCCTTTGGATGATGCTAGATAAATCTTGCCAATCAAATCAATAGCCCAACCCCTAAAAGGCTAAGGCTTTACCATAAGATGTAACTCATTAGCAGCTATTCTCTGAATCCTTCCATACCTTTGGCATTATTTGCATCCTTTTGCATAGCTTATGTAATCTTTCAAGATGGTTGGCCAAAAATATCAATGCCTCCTAATTAACTATCCCATTTTAATACCTACTTTGTGTGCTCCACATATTCCCTTATGTACCTGCTTCATCACTTCCAAAGACTCAGGAAATCCCAAGCACCTCAACAATAATTTGTTAAAAACTTTGCAATAAAGCTCTTCCTATATCAACATATAGTTTTGAGCTTAAACTTTAAGTCTAAAAGGAATTTTTGTTGATAAATTACTCGAGTAACTTTTAAAGGGCTCTCCAGAAAGTTTGACATCAGTGTTGAAGCTACCAACTAGTATCCGCTTCTTTAAGATGGATGGATGGCTGCGCTTCTTGATGAAGACTATCTTGTGGGTAAGTTCTCGTATCATTTTGATACCTAAGGCTATTTGAGCTAACTCACTAGCCTCCCACTTTGATTCTCTAGGGATATGCAGGGATGATACATCTGTGAAATCCTCCACCAATTGTATTATTATTATGGAGTAAGAAGTCAATGTCAGGCTACTACATTTATACTCTCCAAAAACTTGCCTTAGCACTAGCTGTGAGTCTCCCATTACTAAAACTTTCTTTGCACCAAGTTCCCTCAAGCTCTACAGCCTAATAATCAAGGCCTCATGCACTGTTTGGTTATTGATGCAATCAAAATCAAGATTAAAAGAAATAGCGGTCCAGCACCTATAGATGATGACTGCAGCACCTGCAGACTCTTCAGTCTTTGAGCCATCGAATTTTAAAGCCTAATGATTCTTTTCAACTCTTTAGACTGGTAAGTCTAATTTTTCACCCTTTTGTTTTCATATTATGATGGTCTGCTAATGCTTCACATTTCATTGATTTTTGAGGGAAGTAGACTAAGGAATATTTTGCTAAGGTAAGAGACCACTTGCTTTTATGCCCTATAATGAGGGGTTGGTTCAACATTTACTTGATCAAGTCAGTTTGTGAGACTACATAGACCTTCGACCTAATCAAGTAATGTTGAAGCTTAGTGCATGCAAAGTATAAAGTTAAGCACATCTTTTCCACTAGTGAGTATTTTACCTCTATTGGCATGAGGAACCTGCTAAGATAATAGATAGCTTGTTCTTGATGTGTGGCATATTCTATGCAAGGAGGCAACCAATGGAGTCTTTAGATGCTGAAAGGTATAACTTCAAAGGAATCCCTGCCCTCGGAGGCATTAAAATTAGGGGATCATTTAACCAAGCTTTAATTTTTTCAAAAGCTTCCTGATGGTAGTTTTCTCAGATAAATTCTTCTTTAGACTTTAGTTTTAATAACTCAAAAAACATCTTAGATTTTTTAGCCAAGTTGGAGATGAATCTTCTTATGTAATTCACTTGTCCTAAGAATCTTTGTAGCTTCTTCTTATTTTTGGACAGTTGAGACTTCATAATTGCCCTTGCTTTATTTTGTCTATCTCAACTCCTTTTTGGTGCATAAGGAAACCCAAGAAGTTTTTAGCCCTAACCCCAAAAGCACATTTAAAGTGATTTAGCTTCAATTGGTGATCCCTCATCCTCTAAAAGCCTCATCTTATGTGCTTTAAATGGTCTTCAGCTTATTTGGACTTTACTACAATATCATCCATATAGACTTCCATGGACTTTCCAAGCATATCATGAAAGATTATATTCATGGCCCATTGGTAAGTAGCCCATGCATTCTTAAGTCTAAATGGCATGGCTAGCCACTCAAATGTCCTAATGGAGCCAGGACACTTAAAAGCAGTCTTTGATACATCTTCTAGGGCTATGAAGATTTGATTATAGCATGAGAAAGCATTTATGAAGGAAAGCAGCTCATTCTTAGTCATGGCATCAATAAGCATGTTTGTAATTGGCATCAAATAAACATCCTTGAGAGTTACAACATTCAAGTCCCTAAAGTTTATGCAGATCCTTTGCTTCTTATTCTTTTTTACCACCACGACTACATTAGACAGCCACTTTGTATATCTGGTACACTTTATAATCCCATCTCTGAGTAGCTTTTCAATTTCTCCTTTAACTTTAAGTTCCACCTCTTTTGACATCCTCCTTGGAGGTTAACGGTAAGGGCAAAAGTCTAGCTTGATAGGTAATTTATGCTCCACTAGTTTCCTACTCAACCTTGGTATTTCATCATATTGCTAATCAAAACAGTCTTTGAACTCTTGTAATAACGTAATTATTTTTCTTTTTAGTGTAGGTTGGAGCAAGCCACTTATTTACGTAATCTTAAGCTTCTCAGGAGTCTCCATGTTAACTTCTACTAAAGGATCTTAGACTTCAGTCATGGTGTCATCCATTTTAGGTGGAGCATCTTTCAACTCATGTAATTGAATTTCCTTCGTCTATTCTTCAAGTTGTTCCCCTTCATAGATCACTTTAGCTCTTAGAGTCTTTTGAACTTCTTCAACCAGTAAGCTGTCTAAAGCTTTATCGTAGTTGTGTCTTTAACAAAGTAGTTGCAACTACTACTTTTTCTTCTTAAGTCAACTTAATCATCAACCTCTTCTATGATGGGCTGATGGCCTCTTATGGTAAGGCATGATCATTAATTTCTGAAGGAGAAGTTTGGCTTGTTGTTGACAATCCTCTTTGTTGACCATGGTAAGTGCTTTAGGCCCCCCATCTTTACTTTTCCCTGTAAATTGAATTGGTCCAAACCTCCCACCATAGAACTTTGCGTCCATAACATCTGTGCAGACTTTGAAAGGTTTTCATCATCTCACACTATTTCCACCTCATCCCCCTTCCAAAATAGAGGAATTGATGGATTAAGGATGGCACACATCAGTTGGTGTGAATCTAATCCCTTCCTAGCAAAGCATGGTAAGGGGTAGTAGAATCCAATCCCTTCCTATAAGTGCAGATTTACTTCCAATATGGATTTCAATAGGTAAGACTCCTAGAGTCTTTGTGACTTTACCATTGAATGTTGAGATAAATGAGTCTATTTCTATGAGATCACCTTTAGTCTTGCCAAGTTTTAAGGCCATTTTGTATGGAACAATGTTGACATTAGACTCATTATCTATCAAGACTCTAGAGGTCGGTCTCCCATTGAGATGCATCTTAATATATAATGCTTTAATGTGTTTCGTTATCCTTTTAGTAGACTTCTCAAAGATGACTCTTTTTGCACTTTAGGTTCAATAGCTTGAATGGTGACTCCACTGCACATATTATGCCCCTTAGAGCTTGCCCCTTGAGTCTTCAGTTCTTCTTAAGGTTCTTCTTCAAGCTTTTCATCCTCAAACCTTTGAAATGAAGCTGACAAAGTGATGGATTCCATAGACTACCTCAAAGGCTTTGATCTCTTGCATTTTCATGTCTTTTGTGTTGCTACCCACAAACTCTATGTTTGTAGGTACATTCTTCATATTCTGACCTTCCTTTTGTCCTTCTTTTGTGCTAGATTCCACCATTACAGCTACCCTTTTATTTTAAAGCCTTATCTTTTGGGTTCTTGTGAGGGGTTGGGAAACTTTTTATGGCGAACAAGGTGCATTGCTTTTCCTTGACTTCCATAAGTGGTAACACAAACTTGAGCTATCTTCTTTAGGTAGCAACTTATGGATGAAAAGTATAAGGCAGATCCTTCCTTTTCATGTTAGAGATTAGTATAGTCCCTGCTGATTTTGGTGAAGACTCTAGTGTTGCTTTTAGTAAAGACCCTCAAGCAGACCCCTAATAGTCCTAAGCCGTTCAGTGGACTGTGATTGATAAGCACCAACTAAAATCTTTGTTTTCATGTTAGTATCTTGCCCAGTCTTTAGTAATCCCTTGAGAAGACTACTACATAGGTTTGAGGGCAGACTTTTGAGCAAACTTTCAGTAATTCCAAATTAACTTCTCTGGGTACTGAATTAAAAGTAATGAGTATCATGTTGATTCTCACTTTTCATGTTTCCATTTGACCCAGTCTATGGCAGCCCATTATATAGATTATTAGGTAGACTATGGTGTAAACTCCTATCCAAATTTCCATAAAGACCCTTAGGCAACCCATGGGTAGTCTTAGATTGTCTCCTTTGAACAGTAATATGGGGAGGTGAGTCTGAAGCAAGCTCTTCTTTTTTATACGAGGTTCTTGCCATAAGAGGAAAGGGGTCTTCATCAATTAGCATGATCTCCTTTTTTTCTTAAGGAATTTAAGTATCCCTTTGTTAGTTCTATCATGAATGACATTTTTAAAAAACCAGCAAGTGTTAGTTGTGTGGTTCCAAGAGTCATCATACTTATAGTACTCTTTCCCTTTGACTTCTTCTTTTATAAGTATATGGTAGCCCATAGGTAAGATGATTAAATCCTCTTTGAGGAAGAGGTCAAAGATTTCATCAGTCTTACTCATGTCAAAGGAGTACTACATTGACGAAGATTAAGTCTTTTTCCAAGTATCCCAGTCTTTGATGGTGGTGGCCTCATCAAAATGGGATAAACTTGTGATCTAGAGTCAGCCAGATTAGCAAAAGCAGCAGTCTCTTGGGGACTCACCTTTTGATAGTAAGTTCCCACGGCTTTCTTTTTTATTCTATTATATTCTCTTAATAACTTTTCATAGTTTGCTACTTTTGTAGCTAGCTCGTAAAAGTCTCTGAATTCCATTCCTGAAATTTCTTTTTGAGCTGGAAGTCAAGCCCTTTTTATGCCATCTTTACAAATTTAGTTTCTAGTAAGAAGGTTTTGCATCTACACCTCATCTTTTTAAAGCAGGCTATGAATAGATCAGCAGACTCTCTATTTCTCTGAGTCATCCTTGATATCTTAGTCACATAGACCTGAGGCTTAGCTCTGAAAAATTGGGTATGAAACTTCCTCTCTATTTCTTGCCATGAATAGATTGAGTCCCTTGGTAATATTAATAATATGTAAATGCTTGGCCTATCAAAGAATTTGGAAATAATCTTATCTTATAAAAACCAAAGTTTTTATAATTTGCTAGCTCCTTACATTGGATTGTAGGTCTAGCAATGTGTTTTAATGTGAACTGACCATCTTCTTTAGAGAACAAGGTGAAGTCTGGGATATGGTATCCCCTTGGATAAGGATTCTCTTTGTCAATAGCTAGGGGATATGACTTGTAGAACTCAGGCCTGCCAATCTGATGGAGGCTTGGACTGTATAACTCTTATACAGCATCTCTAATAGCCTCTAAATTCACTTGAGCTATAAGAGGTACAAGAGGGGGCTAGAGGAATCTGAGTAACACCATGTATATGAATTCCTATTCCTCTTTGATTGCTTCCTAAACCTAAGACTTTGCATACACTGCTTTCTCTCCATTTTAAACTGGAGGATTGTTCAATAAGGTTGTATGCCCTTGAAATTGTTGTGGCTGTGTTTGTGTAGTCCTGCCATTATAAGAGCAGACTATGTTAGTTGGGTTTTTGGACAAATTTTGAGCTTTCCTTTCTTTATTGTGGTGTAGGTTGGCATTCCACTAGAGGTACAATATTAAACTCCACCAAATCCAAGGATTCTTCAAAAGTTTGTCTCATATACTAGTTCAGACTAGAAACAGCCCCACGAGAGGTAAGAGACTATTCAAAGACTACCTACTCCAAAAGAGTCCTGATGTCTTCCATGATCATTCCATAAAACACATGTTCTTATCTAAGGAATCTATGTGTCCATCAATGCCTTGAGAAGTAGCAAGTAATGGAGCCCTTAGAGTTATTTTTCTAGAAGATCACTAGCCTGCAGCGGACTATGAGTTTTCTCAATTTGCTCAACCAATTGAGGTATGTATCCAAGTGCTTCTATTATAGCCATTTTGTCTGTATCCTGAGATACAGTCATGTCTGTAGTTTCTTTGTGCTTATTATTCTTCTTTGGTGGCATTGCATGACAATTGTCTCATTGGGCATGCCAAAAATATGTTGATGTCCTTTTTGGTTGAAAATACATGCGAGGTGTGTCAAAGACTCTTGGGGGTCTCGCATGAACAAATGTGAAAAAGACAAAGGGACAATAGTCTCTTAGGGTTCTTGGATCCTCTAATGTGAAGCTTCACCAATTATCAATAAGAAATTAAGATAAATGTAAATTTGCAACTTTTTGGCCTGTATTAATGTAAACTTGAGTATATTAAATAAAATGATTTTGTAATTTAAAGAGACTTTGAAAATTAAATGACAAAAGTCAAGAGGCTTGGATAATTTCATAGGAAATAAAAGATATAAAAGCTTGAAAATTTGCTAGATTGACTTGTAGTCTATGAATTTGTTGATTGATTGTTGGTCCATTTCACTGTAGAGTCTTTCTACTTTTATAGTCTTGCCAGGTAGTTGGCTCCTAAATTTTAGCTCCATATCCCTTGCATTTTAGCCTCAACAACACTTAATTTCCACAATTTAGCTCCAAGTCTCATAATAGACTCCACGTTCTCCATTTAATGACCTATTTCACCACTAACCTGCAATTTCCTTTTTTTAAGCCCCAGTCCAAGTTTCTTGCCCACTATTGCTTCTTTTCTGAATTTATAGGACCATGTGTTTAATTTCTATAACATTGGGCTTTACACTCCAACATGGGCTTAAATTATTTGGGCCTCCATTAGTTACCTTATTTAATTAATTTCAACACCCTAAAACTTGGTCCATTACAAATACAAGTCCAACAATTATTTACAATAAATTTATTAATAATTTATACTCCCTCTATCTAGGTAAATGACTTAGAAAATCACTATATTTTAGTATTTTTTCAAAGTCATTGCTAAAGAAATTTTTTTATCAGAAAATATCTAAACTTTCAAAATTTTTACACTTGGTATTCACTAGCCGGAATCCAAGCCTGAAAGACTAATGTGGAATGCCATGTGAGCTAGACTTTTTGATTTAGCATGACAACTAGACACCACTTCATCAAATTATGCACATCACCATGCCACATGGGTAAATATTTCACAAAATCACTAAACTTTTATATTTTTTTAATGTTATTACTAAAAAAAAAAAATGTTGGAAAATACTTAAACTTTCTAATTCTTTACACTTAGTGGTCACTAACTGGAATCCCAGCCTAAAAGGTTGATATAGACTACCATGTAAGCATTCCCAGATAACTCCAACCAAAAAGATAGGATCCATAACACCCAGAGTTGCCACATCAAATTACATGGACCTAACTTTTTTTTTAATTCTATTGAAAAATTATTTTGTTAATACCCATATTAACCTCATCTCATCTCAGTCGCTTTCCCAAATCCACATCTTGCAATAAAATCCCATCGACAACAAAATCTTATAAAAAAGTATAATAAAAAGGTACAAACCCATTATCCACCGACGGCAACAACTCCTCCACTAGCCTCATCAACACCGACTAAGACCAAAGGTCATCATCATCTGCTCCTTTCTCAGCCAGAGTCCAAACTACTGTTATTGATGGAGAACTCAGCATTGATCATATCATATCAGTATTTGCAGATGAACGTACTAACATCGCCGATCATCACCAATCTAAGCCCCATTGTTGCGAATTATTGCTGCCAACAATGACTCAACATTTGTTTGAGACTGCACTAAACAAACCTTGGCCTTTACACACACTATAACCTCCTTCACTATCAAGGATTGACCACCAAGAAGTAGCCATCACGATTGATGAGCTGCACTAGTCTGCTTCTCTTCATTGCACACCAAATTGATGCCTTTGTCGATTCTTCATCACAAGTCTCCTCTAATCACTAAACTCAACGTCAACCTCTCAGGCTAGGATTCTGGCTAGTACCACCAAGTGCAGAGTTTGAAAGTTTAGGTAATTCTAGCTAAAAAAAATATTAGTGATCATATTTAAAAAATATGAAAGTTTGGTGATTTTCTGCACCATTCTATATGGCATGGTGACATGGTATAATTTGATGATGTAGCGTCTAATGTCATGTTAAGTTAGAAAGTCTAGTTTATATCGCAGTCCACGTTAGCATTTCAGGTCTGAATTTCGGCTAATGATCACCAAGTGTAAAGATTTTGAAAGTTTAGATATTTTCTGGAAAAAAAATCTTTTTTATGATCACATTGAAAAAATACTAAACTTTGGTGATTTTATGAGCCATTTACCCTTCCATTCACAAATAGAAATCGTAGAGTACATTTAAGACTTTATTATTATTATTATTATTATTTGATTCATACTATGGCACTAAGAATATTAATTATTTTGCAATAATATGGTTAATTATAAATATACTAGAAACTATATTTAAAATACTAATAAATTTAATTTAAAAGAAAATTTGACTTCCTTTTAAAACTGGAAAGGTCTTTTATTTTCCTTAGACGAAGAGTATACTTTTAGTGATTTTTATTAATAATATATATAATTACAATTATATTCTTATTAATAACATATAAATAAATAATATATAAATTATAATACGATTATCCAATTATTTCAATTTTAACCAGATATTGAATCTCATAGTTTTCAATTTGTTTATATTCGATTTTTTTTTATAAAATTTGATTAAGTTTAGTTATTATTTAAAAATGTACAAAATTTCAATTAATTGAAACTTTAATTGATTTGATTTTGGTTACCCTCAACCTCACAACTGTCACCATTACACAAAAATGAAAATGAGAAACGAGAAAATGGAAAAATGCAAATATAGAAATGACAATTTTTAAAAATATAAGACACAAAACGTGGAGGAAACATTTATAAAAATATAAGAGTATATTTATAAATACATATTTAATAATATTAAGTTTATATTATAAATATTTATTATAATTTTAAGTATATTATTATTATTATTATTATTATTATTATTATTGTAAGGAAAAATGAAGTCTGGAGTGGGTATTTTTGCTTAAGGATTGATCTAGGCAAGTTGACTTTTTTCAACTTGAAATGGGTTTTCGTTTATAGAAATGAGTTTTCAACTTTTTAAATTACAAAAATATGCTCAAAATGTTTCGAGCATGTTTTCATGAGTTTTATCAGGAAATATTTCTGAAATGTGAAAATATGATCTCCCAAAAATTTCCTTGCAATCTAGCAACTAACTCTTTTCTTTACTTAAAAATTTCATCTTTTTACTTGAAAATTTCAAATATAAGAAGTGAGATTTTTTTCATGGTCTATTAGTGGTTTGCTATTGCAAGTGATGTACAGGCTGAGATGGTTTAATAAGGCGTTGGGTAATTAGTTAAGATATATTTTTCAAAAATTAATTTAACAATCATCTTTCTGTTAATTTTAATGTTAAAATATAATGAAATGTCATTTTTAATCTTAAAAAAATAACATATAGTTCACGTAATATAGTGAATTATACTTTCACGTAATATAGTGAATTATACTAAGTAAGATCGTTGTTGACCTAAATTAATTTCTTAATTTAGTCAACCTCCATTTTGATATTGACAATCAAATTGAAGTATTTTAATAATTGCATTAAGTGCTTATTTTGCAGGCAAGTCACTTAAAAATGATTGCAAATCAAGAAACTTAAAAATTCTTTAAGTTGTAAAAATTACCTGTAAGTTGTCACCACAACACCTAGATCGCATCCGCAACAGGCATATCGCAACTATGACTCAATGTATTGCTACTGTGATTTAATTAAAGAGAAATAGCTTGGAATTCAATTGAGACATAGAGAGGTTCACGGTGGGAGTTGTAACTGCGATCCTAGACGCGAAAGGTGAATTGCGATCGCAAGTCATATGTTGTGACCATGATGTTCATAATTCTAGGAACTATTCCAACAAATAGTAAGCTGCAAATGGAAATTCACTACATGTCCACTAGCCATTTGACACATTCAAAAATTATGACTACTAAATTGAAGTAGCAACTGCAAAAATGGAATTGTGACCACAATCAAGGCTTAATGACTGTGATTCTACTATGACACAATATTAAATACATATTTTCTAGCTGTTACGAAGAGATTTGTGATAGTGATATATGCTCTAGAGCAATGTACGTATTATGTAAATGTAAAAATAATTCCTAATTAGCAATAAAATATATATGTTCTTTAAATAAATTTTCTCCTTTGTAATGAATATATATATGTTCCTTAAGTATTCTATAAGAGGATCTATTCTTAAAGAGTTGAGAATATGAGAGACAAAATCACTCTTGCACAGATGCTTTAAATTTGTTCATAGATAGAGGATTATTGACTAGGCATCATTAATCTGGAAGACCATCACCTCTATTGACATCCATGATAAGTATGTGATACTTATAGATATGGCGGTAGTGAGTCTCATGCTACAAATATGCGATGTCATGACAACATGTGAAATCTCATAGAGATGAGTGAGTTTAATAGTAATATTAGATGATAAATACATGGGGTTTTGCCACTAGTCAACATTTGATCATCTAGGTCATATTTATGCATACAATCCTTTAACTTGAGGTGACACACTATCTAACATATTGGTGGTTAGGATTTATTACTGCTTACATACTAAAACTATTAACACAAAGGTATATGGCATGTGCTGGCCTTGACTAGTGATATATAGAGGTAAGTGATCTCTAAAATAGAATCCATTAACTTGGGTAAACAAGGAAGAAATCCTATGATATCTAGTTGTTCTTGATATTTGAGTCCTTAGCCAAGGCGAATAAGATTATCTATAAAAGAGTTTCTAGTGGGAATCAAATTTATTAAGAACTAGAACTGAGATGAGGTCATATGATTAAAGCATAAAGGGTATGACTAATTCATGATCTTAGCCGAGATTGGGAATCCATAATGGAGGGATTTAAGTTCACAATAATTATGATCAATATGTCTATGCAATGTTCGAGTAAACAATCATCGAAATTCATTTCTAATTAGGTAGTCATGATATGTTATGTTAGGTATTCCTAACGACTTATCGGACTAAGCATGAAATAGAGATTTCACAATTAGGTGAGAAAAGGAGTTCTCTCCATCCCTGTGCTAATTGGAATATAAACCTAGTAAGTCACACAACATAAAGTATTTACCAATTGAGACATGAAATTATATTAATAATTAATTAAAGTGTTAAATTAATTTATTAATGATAATTGAATTGAACTTGTAATTAAATTTACAAAAACCCTAGACATCTTGAAGTTTAATTCATAAAGAGTTTATTTTAATTAAGTCATGATTTGTATGTGATACAAATAATGAGGACTAAATTGAAATAGTTTTGGATTAAACAATTGGTTTTAGACATTTGATAGAAACCTAAACCACATTTGATGTGGATATTCACAAGTGGACTTGGTAACCTTTAAACACTAAAACAAATGAGATGTGGGCTTAAATCCATATGAGATATCGAGTAGAGAGATCTTAGGAGTTAGAAATTTCACACTCAATGGCAACTTATGAATGCTCTTATATGATAAGGGCGTGATGAACTTTTAACTTATATTAGTGGGAGACAAATATGACTCAAGTCAAAATTTGCTTCCCACTAATGAAGCCATGTATCAAAAGTTGATGGAAATGGTTGGAGGATATATGAGTCAACTTGAGAGAAGAAAAATCTTAGCTAAGTGGTAGAATAGAGATTTTTCCACTATCATCTAGTTACTATTACATGCAAAGAAGAATAAAGAGAGAGTTAGAGAAAATCTTGAGGAAAGAGTTCTTCAATATTCATCTTCTTCTCTCTTTTCTTCTTGTTTTCTTTATGAAAGAAAAGTGTTTGTGATAGTAAAGACCACGTCAAAAACAATAAGATCCTTAATTCCCTTGACTTGGAGGAGAGCTTGATCAAACAATTTGGGCTACCAAAGAGAGAAGGTTCAAGCACTTCCAAAAAAGCTAAGGGAGCACTTGCTTGGTGAAGTTTGGTGTATACAAGCTAGAGGCTTCACATTTGGGGAGTTAAAGGAGAAGGAGCAAAAGATTTAGGTATATGATACTTCCTCTTCTTCTACCTTTCTTATATGTGTTTTGCACACAATTGGTGAGCAATTTGAATGGGTAATGGACCTACCAATTTAGTGGAGCAAAGTTTTGAATTGTTCAATTTTGCTCCACCCACGATGCTTTTACTATTTGGGTGCCATTCCTCCTCCAATAGGTATTAGAGCCACCCAATTTTAGTGTAAAACCATTACATTGCTATTTTCGAGCTTTTAGTTTGATTAAGAATTGATTTTAGCACTAAAGTTGTGCATTCATATGGGCATGAACACTCATTAATTATTGATGAATTTTTTTTCCCAGTAACAACATTCAATTCATTGAGCCTTTGAGCCTTTGGGCTGTAATTAATTGTTAATTACTAGTTTAGGTTATACATTCAATTCATTGAGCCTTTGAGCTCTCTTCATTTGTAATCTCGCCTTGGTATGCTAAGGATTACTATGTACACATAGAGATACAGAGATACAAGATCAAAAAGAGTCTCAACCCATGAAGATGCCTAGTGGGAGCATGAAGACCCAATAGTTGTAGTCTAGAATGTTGTAATTTGATAAACATAAACCTCTAACCCATTCTTTATGGCTAGGAATTAGGCCTATTAGTGTATGAACATGCTCATGTAAAGTGTCCATTTTATGATATAAATCATATGTATGTAAAATGGATAATGTGCAAAGTGAAACCTAATAATTAATGGCCCAAGATAATCTTCCAACCAAAATATTAAGTCGCGGCTCTCCATTGGAGCAATAATTCATGGAAATAGTTTCCTTGAAATTACTGTAAAGTATGTGATGTTACAAGTATAGGATACGTTATATGTCAATAATAGCAATGTGTACCTGAGCCATACAATGTTCAAATCTCTATGCTTATTAGTCCACTGGTGTTGACTTAACTAGTGTGAAAGACCAATAACAACAAAGGGTATCTGAGGTCGGAAGCATTAAGAGCCAATATGATTGAGCCTCACAAAGAGTTATGATGAACAAGAGTTGTTAACTTATAAAATATCAAAATCCTAATAATGACAATATGTATCTAAGGGACTTTGATAGTTTTATAAGAATTCAATCACCCCTTAGAAATTCACCCCAATGGGAATTTCATTTCCTACTTAGAAGTGTAGGATTTATCAAGTTAGTGGGAGTACCATTTTGATTAAAGACCAAATCAATATGATGGTTAAATTTCACATAGACTAATTAATCTAGTTATTTTTTGCAATTAATTTGATAAAATGAGCACATCCTACCCTATTGCGAGCATACTTAGTGATAACAAGCTCATAGGACTAAACTTTGTGGATTAGTTGAGAAACTTTATATTAATCCTTGCTTATGAAAAGCTTTTATATGTTCTTTATTCTAAGGTTCCTAGATCCTTACCTGAAGAGGCCTTTCCTAAGGAATATGCCACTTTGGAGAAATGGAAAAAGGATCACATAACGCAAGGTGCATCATATTGGGATCAATGAGTAAAGAGTTGCATAAGCAACATGAGAACATGCTGGAGGTTTCAAATATTCTTTTTCACCTACAAGAGATGTATGGTGAAGAAAGTTGGACCGCTAGATATAAGAGATCCAAGTAGTTATTCCAAGCCAAAATGCATGAGGGAGAGAAGGTTAGGTGTGAACCCTCAATTTTGCACCTCATGATGTGGCCGCAACTTGACACTTGCTATTTTTAGTGCGCTACGCAAAGCTGATATTATGGGTCAAGGGGCATGGCCCTTTTAGGGGGTGCAAGCTAGCACCCTAATGAAAAATAGATTTTTCAGGCGTAATACTACAAGGATGATTAATTTTTTGACTCTTTCCTAACCCATATTGAACCTTCTATATCAAACATCATTCGTTCAAAATAAACTAGATTTCTCCCGAAACTTACTAATAAACTATTCAATAATTAATTTTGGAGACACCAACACTGACCGGTAAATTTTTTGAACTCCAAAACCCACAAAAAATGACCCAAAAGTCCTAAAAACTGACCCAAGAACCCTAAAAACTGACCCTAATGCTCAAAAAAATTAGATTGGCTATACGATAGGGGGCCTAGCGATGGCGTTGCCTAGCTTACTGGTGGCAATCGCCAGACAGACTAGTGGCACTGCCTAGAATCCCAGCGACACCACTAGCCTCTCTGGTGCTGTCCTCCTTTTCTACCCCAAATTTTCGATTTTGCCCTTTTTTGACCCATTTTTAGCCTTTTTACAAACCTATTCTTTTTGTCTTTTCACTTTTTCTCTTTCTAAATTACTCTCACCCCACTTTGCCTATAAATAGGCTTTCATTTCTTTATTTCTCTTCACCTCTTGAATTGATATAGATTGGATATCTACTAATTCTCTCTCTCTCTCTCTCTCTCTCTCTCCCTCCCTCCAATCAATCTCATATTTAATTAATTAATTATTTTAATTAATTAATTAATCCATCACTTACCAAGTTAATTAATCTTTTTAATTAACTAACCTTTTTTAGTCACATCACTTCATTAATTAATTAATTAATTTTTTTAATTAATTAATCAATCAACCCAATCATCTATTCACATCCTCTCTCATTGAGTAGGATTTTTGCTTCCCAGTATCGAGGGAACTTTGATCAGGTAAAACTTTCTGCCTGAAACATATAAAGGTATAACATTTCCTCTCACCCATTCAAATTCTTAAATCAAACCAAATCAATATGATCAACCCACTAAAACCTCCACTTAATCGTGGAATGAACTATATAGGTTTTGATCGTCATTTAATGGGGTACATAGGCACATTTGGAATTTAAATCCAAAGCTCAAATCCAATTTCAACTAAATCCCTTTCCTCTTTCTCTTTCAATGTAATTATTTTCATGTTCATATTTTGTAAGGAAATTTATAGGGTTTCTAAAACTCATAAGGGCTAGAGAAGGTATCCCATCATTTCATTTATGTGATTAGTTAATTCAATTATTTTGGAGTTAAGGAGAGTATATATAGTTCTCCTAGTATTCATAAGAACTAGAGAGAACACTCTCCTTGGCTTGTGGATTTTTTTTTTTACTTATTTTCCTTAATTTCCTCTACATTCATAATTTTTTTCCATGCTCATACATTTTAATTGTCATCTTATTATTGTCATTCATGAAACCAATTTTTAAGCTAAATTAAACTTAGGAGGCAATTTAGATTATTTAAAACTAAAAACCTAGTATCAGAATTGTTGGGTTTTGTAGTTTGAATTAGAACAGAAATACAACAAGAATAAAATTTTAATCCACAAAACCTAAACAGGATCCATGCGATTTTATTAAATCAATTACAGTAAGCAAAAAATTACCCACCAAATCGAGTACAAGTGTTAAATTTTATGGAAGGTAAAGAGGAGTTTCACTCTAGTGACACCTACCTCAAGCTTTTTGAAAGAAACTATTGGATTTGTGACTCTATTACAAGAACAAATGTCCTCTACTAGTATCCACACAAACAGACAAAAAATATGAAAATGATTTTTTTTTTTTTTTTTTTTGTGTGTGCACTAGCACTTGTTATGAGACTCTCTCAAAACCTAGTAGAAAAATGATTTTCTGCCTCTTCTCAACTATGTGTATCTTAAACCCTTGCAATTAATTACATATATATCGTATATATATTTTATGCAACAAAAATTACTATTTTAATTTAATTTAATTCAATCCTTATTTTTATTTAAAATAGGAAAACATATTTATCTCAAAGATAAATATTTATTTTTCTTTTTTTAAATAGTTAGTTAAAGAGAAAGAGATTTATTAAGTTTAAAATACCTATTACCTAGTTTAACAAATTTGGACAACATCCAATTTGTTGAATCTAGACAATTAGTTCAATGAACTTGGACACATTAAATCTAAAATTCATTTTCAGTCTATTCTAAGTGTGCGACCTGTAGGTTCACATAACATTGGCAACGAGTCTGAAATTTTATTTTTGGCCCACAAGTCATAAGCAGCCTCTAGCAAGAGATTATGACTACTAACAATCAATCTATACTAACAATCAATCTCAAAAAAAAAATCTCGAAAAACGTGCCAAGTAGCACATGGTGTGCCTCACAACAAGCGTGCGGCACCGCATCAGACCTGTGTGATGCCGCACACCTATCTTGCGGCACACCGCATATGTCAAATGTGGTGCCACACAGGCCTGGTGTAGCGCCGCACCACATTCTGCAAATTTCTGACCCCCTATGGGTCCCACCTGCATAAAAAATGACTTTTTTACCCTTTTAGTCTAATTTTCACCCATTTCTAGCCCTACCCCTCATGGTCTTTTCACATTTTCACTATCTAAACTACCTTCATCTCCCTTTTCCTATAAATACGCCCCTCCATTTCTCATTTCTACACACCTCTTGAATTTGAGTAGATTGTTATCCTCAAATTCCTCTCTTCTTCTCCCTCCAATCACTCTCTAATTAATTAATTAATCTTTTTAATTAATTAATTACCTTACCCCTAACCAAGTTAATTAATCTTTTTAATTAACTAAAATTTCCTTTTTTAATCACTCAATTAATTAGTTAATTAATCTTTTTAATTAATTAATTAATCACTTTTTTAAAGTAAAATTAATCATTTTCTTAAATTCACCTTTTATCCAAATTAATTAATTAATCTTTTTAATTAATTAATCCATCCACCATTTTTATCATATTAATTAGTTAATTAATCCTTTTAATTAATTAATTAATCCTCCAAAATCAATCATTTTCTTAACCCACCTTTCATCCAAATTAATTAATTAATTCATCCATTCTCTTTATCCTATTAATTAGTTAATTAATCATTTTAATTAATTAATTAATCTCCCAAACAATCCAATCATCCAATCCAGATGAAACGAAATTTTGGTCCGGTAAAATCCTCGGCCCACCAAAAATCAAGGTATCAGCCTTTTCCTCTCAAACCCAAATCAATCTGAACAACCCCTAAATCCCTCCACTTAATCGTGGAACGAACTACGTGGGTTTTAATCTCCATCCAATGGGGTATGTAGGCATATTTGAAATCTAAATATAAACCTCAAATTCAAATCTCTATCAATCTTTTTTCCCTTTTTAATGTGTGGATATTTTACTTTAATTTTCTCCTTGCACTCATGTCATTTTCATTCATCTTATTTAAAATTATCATTTTATAATATTTGTCATTCATGAAATCAATTTTTCAAAGTCAAATTAAACTTAAAGAGCCAAATTTATATTATTTAAAATAAAAAACCTAATCCCCAAACTCAACCTGATCCGAAGACTAGGGATTTTATCTATAGGTAAATTAATTGAAAATTAATTGGAGTCAAATTGGGTTTTTCTTTAATCTTTCCAATTAAAAATAAATTAGGGTGGTGACTCCTAAAATCATTTTCAAAATCAACCAATCTAAACCTGAGAGTTTCATTGTGAATTTAAACCCGAATAAGCATCCTAGTTCCCTCTAGCAGACTAGGCCAATACTCGGGCGAGGCCTCACAGCTGGCGACTCCACTGGGGACTAATTGCCACCTTTTTTTTAATAAAAGGGAAAATAAGAGGATTACTATTTGGTTAAGGAAAAATTTTTCTAAAATAATCTCCATTTGGCTCATTAAGTATAATTTGACTTTCATGCATCACTTTGCATAATAAAGGCTCCTTGCCTAAACCTTAGCTTTAGGAAAACTTTTGGATGGCGAGTAGCATTGGCTTGATAACTCTCTTTGAGTATATTGGGAGATAACAAAAGCATTCCACCCCGCAATAAATCTCCCAATCATTTCGGTGGCGGAACAAGCAATCGATTCTGTTAGACTTTTTGCCTCACATATGGTTAGGTATATCGATGCTCTAGTGGGACAAGGACCTTTAAATCAAACCACTCTTCACCCTTGTGCATATAGTCACCCTAGCCTTTAGCCTTAGGTTCCATGTACCATGATAATTGATACTTTTGCATATTCATGAAACCTTTTTTAGCAAGCATCATGTCATGATCATGCATACATAATATGAGAAGCTCAACAAGGTCAACCCTTAAGCACCTCAAAGACCAAAATTAGTGGTCCATTACCCTAAAACACCTCACACACTCACCCTGTGAACATATAAACTTGGTGACCAACTATGTGGAGGCAATCCTTTTCCCAACACACCTTCACATTCATGCCATTTTAATTATGTATTCTTACCCTTCTTTTTGTTTGTTTTCTATTTAAAGGTACCAATGGCTAATACCTTCAACTTCAATTAAGATGCCATGGGCGCTTTCTTCACTAGCCTCCTCAAGAAACAAGAGAAAACTTTTCAAGCTCCACCCACCACCTCTCTTTAGACCCAAGCTGAAACTTTCATCAATGCTCTAAATGTCCAGTCGGCCACCTTTACTGATGCCCTCAACTCCAACGCCAGTCCATCATCAATGAGATCAAGGAAATGACCAATGCCACTGTCACTCCCCCTCCTATTCGTATTGAGCCTGCATATGCCCAAGCCGGGGCTAGCCATGCCTTTACTTTTACTCCTCTTATTATCGATCTCACCGATAAAGGAAAAGCACCTAAAACTTCAACCTCTCCTATCATAGACTTAAACACAGCCACTCTCTCTCCCACTACGAATCCTTTTCAAGATGGAGATTTCGTTAGCTTTCCCAAAACTAAGAAATTGATGGAGAAAATTGAGGCCATAGAGAGAGCACTCAAGAGCATCAAAAAGCATAAGGACATGATAGATGTCGACTCTTTAGCTCTCTTTCCAAATGCACGAGTTCCACCAAAATTTAAAATGCCGGTCATGGACAAGTTTAATGGCATCACATATCCCAAAACTCATCTCAAGATGCATATGGGTGCCATGAGACCTTTCAATATGAGTGACGAGCTCCTTGCTCAGCTATTCCAGCAGTTGTTGAGCGGAGCTGCTATTAAATGGTTATTAGATCTCAATAAAAATCACAAGAAGACTTGGGATGACATATGTAATGCATTTGTCAAGCAATATCACTATAACATTGAGGTGGATGTCACCCGTCGAGATTTAAAAACTACCAAACAAGGGCCAAGAGAATCTTTCACCGCATTCCTTACAAGGTGGATGACAAAAGCGGCTTAAATGGTGAACTGTCCATCTAAAGTAGAGCAAATGGACATCATCGTCAAGAAACTCCTCCCTCAATATGAGGCTCATATGCAAACACAATACCTCCCTAGCTTTAAAGCTCTCATTGCCACTGCCACCAAGATTGAGGATTTTATTCAATCAGGATGAATCAAAGATGAATCCTTTAGTTCGAGGTATCATAAGAATAACAACTACACCACCCAAAGAGAGGGAGAGGCAAATGTTGCATCCTGTCACTAGCCACTGAAGTTAGAAATAAGGAGGACTTTCTCTAAGCTGAGCATGCCCCTTAGCTTCATTTACAAGAAAGCATTAGAGGCTAATCTGGTTAAGCCCTTAGAACCACAACCTCCTCCAAACCCCTTGCCCAAGGATTATAACACTAATGAGCACTGCGACTATCATCAAGGGCCAAGGCACAAAACTGATGCATGCAAGCCTTTGAAGTATAAAATTCAAGACCTTATTGATAGTGGAGACATCATTTCTCCCAAACCTAAAGTCTAACATCACCGAGCTCACTCAACGTCTCAAGCCTCACCCGATAATTGGTATTTTGAGAAGAGTGCCACCATTGCTGTGCCCTTATCCAAGTCCTCCAAGTCCATGTTCGAGTCGTTTAAGTCCTTGTCTAAATCACTTGAGTCATGGTTTGCGTCAGACTCTTTTGAGTCTGTTTTTGTCAAGTATTTCTTTGAATTTGAGTTTGTCAAGTCTTTCCCTTTTAAATATATATTTTTCCTTTTTAGCTTATCCTTTAATGTACTCATGATGAGACCTTTTTCTTCAGTAATAAAAGTTTGAACTTTTTGATTTGCTTTAATTTTTTTTTATTCATCTTTAAATGGGACATCTTTTAAAAAAAAAAAAAGAAGAACAAAAAAATGAAAAATACAAAAAAAATGAAAAAGGCAAAAGGATTAATTAATTATGGCATAAAAAAAATAAAAAATTAATACATTGCATTTGCATGGTAGTAATAAAAAAGCTCATGGACTGTTCTATGCAAGACAAGATAGGGATGATCCAAGCATCGCAGTTCATGAGATCCCTACCTACATACATACGAAGCTTGTTAAAGAGAAGTCATGGAGAATGAAGATAGAATAGACAGAAAGGTATCATGACCAGTTGAATGCAGTCAAGGAAAAGAGAATCGATGCTCCATACAAAATTCAAGGTTATCAATAGAGATTAAGCCAAGCACTTCAACTAAAAGGTGAGAGACGAGGGTTCGCAAGAAGGAAATCTAGTTCTAGAAGAAATCCAAGCCCTTATTCATGATCCGAGAGGAAGTTCAAACTAAACTGGACTGGACGGTACATGCTCAAGAAGATCCTATCTAATAGAGGCATCATCTTCATAGACATGGACCAAAGCGAATTCTCCCATCCTAGCAATCCGGATCAGCTGAAACGATACATCATCCGAAGATGACATTTGTATTTCATTTATATTTTTCATGCATATGTAATTAGAACTACGTGGACCTGATTCTCTCTAAAAAATAAGAAAAATTAATGACAAAAAAGCGATGTAAGAGATATGTAGGCAGCCCGACTCGGGTGCGGTCCAAATCATAATACAAAATATTTTATTTGTATCGCATTCTCATTTTCTATATGCCTAATACATCATTTACTTAATCCTTTTGCCAAAAAAAAAATGCTCGTTAAGCTGAAAACTCAAAAAGAGCAGCTTAGGCAGAAATTAGAGCAAAAATAAAAGATGTCTCATTTAATGATACAAACCCATCATGTTAACATAAAGGATGACCCTTTCAATATCCTCAATAGCTTATTATGTATCATGTAGTCCTATCAACCTATAGGTTTCGGTCTAGCCAATCTTCCTTTACCTCATAAGATGCATACTCCTCATGCCCTCGTAAGAATCAGAGTCCATCACAATCTCCTCAAATCGGCACACCCCTCCTCCATATCTCTATAGTCCCCTCTGCTATAGCAGTAAAAGTTCTGATAGAATTAGAACTACTCATCACAACAGCATCAGAAACCCTTTCTTAATTATCAATAGTTCTAAAATCGCATTTCCAAAAATCCTTCTCTGCAATTCAGAAGATGTAATCCTCCTCTAAAGTAGTCTTTCTCTAAACCTCTAATGTAGTGTCATCCTGTCCTCACTACAGTCATAGTCTCCTTTATCACTGCCACTGCAGTTTGAGTCAATACTGCAATCTGTGATGTTGCACTTCTAGTAGATCCCTAAGTCTTCTTTAAAGATTGAGTTACCCCTCTGTCTATATTACAGTCCTTACTCCATTAACGGCTTCTCTTGAAGCCCATCCTTCCTCAGCTATGTCACCCAAAGCAGCGCAGCCTAGTACTCTTTCTCAACTAGCTAAACCACCTTTATCAACCACCTCTCATAACTTTCTGTGATCCTAAGAGAAATTCCAAAATAAATAGTATGATAACTCCTCAGCTAGCCACCACCTGATAGCTCTGGCAATGGGAGCTGTGATATGCACAGACTATAAGAAAGAAACACTAGGGGCACATCCTGAGTTTGCTCCATCTGCCTCAGAACCCTTATCCCCTAGTGGAAAGTCATTCAAACCAAGCCCAACAGGTGAACCACTCGACAGCTATGGCCCCTAGTCACGAGAAATCTAATCCCTTGCCATTATCAGTGCTAAAAATGTGTCCTCCAAGGGGCAAATTGTAAGCAACCATCCTATCTAATCTTTGATCATCAATAAAGCATATGCAGACTAAAAAACACAGGCCATCAAATTTCAAAACCTAAAGCAACCCCTCGTAATGCCATCATGGCAACTTTTCCATAGCAACCTAAGTTGAGTTCCTCAACCTTGTCGAGTTTTTCAGTCCAAAAATGCATAACTCTATAGAACACAAAAGTTGCATGAGAAATTGCATTCACAAAGCAAATGTGTGAATCCACCCTCATGCATCTATGCAACTATTCATTATAGGCATCACCACAAATCATGCATGGCATAGAAGTCAGGCAAAAGGTCTATGAATTTTGAAACATGCAAGCATCATCTGTGCACCAGTACCTATACAATCATCTACAATCATACATCATCATTCTTAAGCTAAGCCAATAGCCTCACTAACATCTCCTTAAGCTTACTAGTACTTCCTCAAAGCTGACTGATACCTCTTAAAGCTAACCTATGCCTCTTTGAAGCTAAACGATACCTTTCCATATCTAATCAACAAAGCATGACTTCCAGAGTCCCTCTACTCCTGGCAAAGTTCCTTTGAACCTTTCGAAAGGCCTAACCCCTCACATTTAGAAGCCCAAGTTTCTTTGGTATAACCAAAATTTTGTCAAAATCACTTGAGCCGACTCGCCATAGGCCGAGGCTCTCCTCCTGCCGAGATCTTTTCAGAATCTCTTGAGCTGACTCACCATAGGCCGAGGCTCTCTCTTTACCAAAATCTTATTAGAATCTTTCAAGCGGACTCGTCACAAGCCAAGGCTCTTCCTCTACCAAAATCTTGTCAGAATCTCACGAGCCGACTCGCCATAGGTTGAGGCTCTCTTTTCACTAAATTATCTTGTCCAAAATCATCTTTACCTCTAGCATTAAGGTCAAACAAATAGCCTTAATTAAGATTTACCCCAAATCATCTTTACCTCCAACATTAAGGCCGAACAGATAGCCTTAATTGAAATTCAACAAACCTTCTTTACCTCTAACATTAAGGCTAGACAGATAGCCTTGATTAAGATTTGCCTCAAACATTCTTCATCTCTAACATTAAGGCCGGATAAATAGCCTTGATTAAAATTCACCAAACCTTCTTTATCTCCAACATTAAGGCCGGATAAATAGCCTTAATTGAAATTCAATAAACCTTATTTACCTCCAACATTAAAGTCGGATAGATAGCCTTGATTGAGATTTGCCTCAAACATTCTTCATGTCTAACATTAAAGCCGAACAGATAGCTTTGATTAAAATTCGCTAAACCTTCTTTATCTCCAATATCAAGGCTAGACCAATAGCCTTAATTTAAATTCACGAAACCTTTTTTATCTCCAACATTAAGGCCGGACAAATAGTCTTGATTGAGATTTACCTCAAACATTCTTCATCTCCAATATTAAGGCCGAACATATAGCCTTGATTGAAATTTACCAAACCTTCTTTATCTCCAACATTAAGGCCAGACAGATAGTCTTGATTAAAATTCACCAAACCTTCTTTGTTCTCTAACATTAGAGCTGAATATATAGTCTTAATTGAAATTCACCAAGACCATTCTCACATCCAACATCAAGGTCGGATCGATAGCCATTGATAAAACCACATTGATCCTAGAGGGCTTCCTCTTAAAGGACCTGACAAGGACACACAAACCCAAAGTCTGAGATAGCACCTCTTACTAACGTTCACTATCATCAAAATCCCCTTTTGTTCAAAGCCAATTCTAATGAGGGGGCAACTTTGAACCCTCAATTTTACACTCTCATCATCCAATTGCAACCTTAGCACTTGCTGAGTTTAACGCATTACGTAGAGCCATTACGGTGGCCCCGCTAACAGGTTAGCAGGCGGGGGTTCGGGGGCAGTGTCCCTGAAAGACAATTTTTAGACTTCATTTACATTGCCACCAGACATCCAAATTTCCCAAACTCCATACTAACAACCAATCTCTTAAAAAAAATCTCAAAAAAACGTGCCAAGTGACACGTGGTGTGCTGCACAACAAGTGTGCGATGCCACATCAGACCTGTGCGGAGCCGCATATGTTTGATGCGACACCACACCAAATTCTGCAAATTTCTGAGCCCCTATGGGCCCCACCTGCTCAGAAAATGACTTTTTTACCCCTTTCAATCTAATTTTCACACATTTATAGCCCTACTCCTCATGGTCTTTTCACATTTTCACTACCTAAACCACTCTCATCTCCCTTTTCCTATAAATATCCCCCTCCACTTCTCATTTTTACACACCTCTTGAATTTGATTAGATTGTTATCCTCAAATTCCTCTCTTTTTCTCCCTCCTATTACTCTCTAATTAATTAATATTTTTAATTAATTAATTGCCTCACCCTAACCAAGTTAATTAATCTTTTTAATTAAATAAAATTTCCTTTTTTAATCACTCAATTAATTAGTTAATTAATCTTTTTAATTAATTAATTAATCACTTTTTTTAAAGTAAAATTAATCATTTTCTTACATTCACCTTTTATCCAAATTAATTAATTAATCTTTTTAATTAATTAATCCACCCACAATTTTCATCATATTAATTAGTTAATTAATCCTTTTAATTAATTAATTAATTCTCCAAAATCAATCATTTTCTTAACCCACCTTTCATCCAAATTAATTAATTAATCTTTTTAATTAATTAATCCATCCATCCTTTCATCCTATTAATTAGTTAATTAATTATTTTAATTAATTAATTAATCTCCCAATCAATCCAATCATCCGGTCTTAATAAAATGGAATTTCGGTTCGATAAAACCCTCCACCCACCAAAAATCAAGGTATCAACCTTTTCCTCTCAAACCAAAATCAATCTGAACAACCCCTAAGCCCCTTCACTTAATCATGGAATGAACTACATGGGTTTTGATATCCATCCAATGGGATACACAGGTACATTTGGAATCTAAATCCAAATCTCTATTAATCTCTTTTTTCTTTTTAATTTGTGGATATTTTATTTAAATTTTCTCCTTGACTCATGTCATTTTCATGCATCTTATTTAAAATTATCATCTTATAATATTTGTCATTCATGAAATCAATTTTTCAAAGTCAAATTAAACTTAAAGAGCCAAATTTAGATTATTTAAAACCAAAAACCTAGTCCCCTAACTCAACCTGATTCGAAGACTATTGATTTTATCCATGGGTAAATTAACTGAAAATTAATTGGAGTCAAATTGAGTTTTTTCTTAATTTTCCCAATTAAAAATAAATTAGGGTGGCGACTCCCAAAATCATTTTCAAAATCAACCAATCCAAACCCAGGAATGTCATCGTGAATCTAAACCCAAATGAAGATCTCGGTTCCCTCTAATGGACGGAGCCGGTGCTCGAGCGATACCTCACACTTGTCAATTTATTTAAGTACGGCCATGCATTTTCTCAGTCTCAATTATTAAGGGGGTTAAAGACATCTCTCTTAAAATGAGAGGGACAAATTCCTTCTCAATCACTCATATTCCTCTGTATGATTTACTCTATATTTGACAATAGTTTGTATTACCATCCTGTTACAGATGATGTTGGACTGTGTCAAAATATATAATTTCTGATGTAGGAATCTCTAGCGACTTTAGGTCAAAGGACTAAATAACAATACTATATGAGAATTACTTATTACATTAACCGAGTAGTATTTTTATAGTGGGTCGTTCCAATACACTGTTATCTGACATGTACCTATGGGTTGACTTAATATCCATATATATGACATGATCATCAGTTAGACTACATACTAGTTTTAATTCATTATTGTTTCACCAATAATAAGTGACTAGGTACAACTTAGAATAGTATCCCATATACCTTAGAGTTCTACTATCAAGTCACACACTTGATGACCTTAAGTGGAATCAACTATTCATGGAATTTATTATCAGGTTATAGGACATTAATTATAATTAATAACATGATAATGAATTGCCTCTTTATTAAAAAAAAAAGTGTAATAATGACAATATCCATATTATTGGCCTAAAGCATATCACTAAATGAATCCTTTTTAGTTTCAAAAACTAGTGATTTTTATCCTTAGGTAAATTAATTATAAAATTAATGAATTGGAGTCATAGTTGGTTTTTTTTTTCTTAATTTTCCATTTAAAATAAATTAAGGTGGTGACTCCTAAAATATTTTCAAAATTAACCTATCCAAACTCGAGGGCTCCAATCGTGAGTCCAAACCTAAATAAGTATTTCGATCCCCCTCTTTAACGTATCAGCTAGTGCTCGAGTGAGGCCTCACATTAAGTTACATGTTTATAAGATGATCTAGCTATTTAAGTAATTAGAGAACTTGGACTTCCCATGGACTACAACCTTCAAACGAATTTGATTCTTCAATTCCTACCAGACTCATTTTCCAATTTCATTGTGAACTTTCATATGAATAAGATTGAGTGCACCCTTGTAGAATTGCATAACGCATTTGTGATTGCCTAAAATAGCACGAAGGGCAAGGGTAAGGAAAGAGCTATTTTGCCTTTTCATCTAGTAAGACTAATAAGGAGAAAGGTAAAAAGAAAACTTCCCAACTCAAGCCAAATGGTGGTATGACCAAGGAAAAATCCATAAAGATAGCTTCTAAAGACAAAGGAAAGTGTTTCCATTGTGATCAAATTGGACATTAGACAAGGAATTGTCCAAAGTATTTGGAATCCTTAAAGGGCAAGAAGAAGAACAAGAACAAGGATAAGCCTTGTGAAGGTATGTTTTTCAATTGTTCCATCTCTAGTGTGTCTAATAGTTCATCAATTGCTTGGATACATGACAGTGGTGTAAGTTCTCATATTTTCATGGTTACGAGATTTGGCAAACGGATGTCAAGAGCACCTTTCTTAATGGATACATTCAAGAAGACATTTTCATGGAACAACCCAAAAGTTTTGAATCTAAGGAAGGTTCCAAATTGTGCAAGCTTAAAAGTCCATCTATGATCATAAGTAAGCTTCGAGGAGTTGGAGTTATCATTTTGATGAAGTGATTAAATTGTTTGATTTCATCAAGAATGAAGATGAGCCTATGTGTATAACAAGGTTAGTGGGAGAGCACTGTATACTATATGTGAATGATATTTTATTAATTGGTAATTATATTGGCATGCTCACAACTATAAAAGTTTGGTTATCCCAAACTTTCTTTCTGAAAGACTTAGGAGATGCCACCTATATACTTAATATTCGTATCTATACAGATAGATCAAAAAAAATAATTGGGCTTTCTCATAGTCAGAACTTGGAAAGTGTTTTGAAATGGTTCAGCATGTTTGATTCTAAGAAGGGATTGTTGCCTATGAGGCACAGTATCCACCTCTCTAAGGCTATGTCTCCCAAGTCACCTAAAGAAAGGGGACATATGGCTAAGGTTCCATATGCTTCGACAGTTAGAAGCCTAATGTATGCCATATTGTGTACTATGCCAGATATCACATATGTTGTTAGTTTGACTAGTAGATATCAATCTAATCTAGGATTAGATCACTAGACTGCAGTGAAAGCTATCCTTAAATACCTGAGTAGGATTAAGGATTTAGTTTTCATATATAAAGGACGTGAATTGAGTGTGGATGGATTTACAAATTTTGACTTTTAGTCAAATATTAATAATAGAAAGTTTATCTTTAGTTATGTTTTTACATTAATGGAAAAGTAGTATGCTGGAAAAGTTTTAAGCAATCAACTACTATAGATTTCACTACAAAAGCTGATGCATCAGATGCTGTAAAAGAAGCTGTATGGATTCAAAAGTTTGCATAGAATTAGGAGTGGTTCCTTTAATTTAGTCACCAGCTCCTCTCTACTATAACAATAATGGAGCCACAGCTTAGGCAAAGAAACCTAGGTCTTACCAAAAATACAAACATATAGAAAGGTGATATCATATTATCAAAGAAATCATTTGGAAAGGTGTCATCACCATGTAGAAAATAGTGTTGGCTGATAACACAGCAGATCCACTAAGTAATGAGTTAGCAACAGTTAGATTTCCATCTTGAGAAGACAGGACTTATATATCGTACTAATTAGCTCAAGTGCAAGTGGGAGATTGATAATGATGTATGCCCTAGAGCAATGTACATATTATCTAAATGTAAAAACAATCCCTAATTGGTAATAAAATATGTATGTTCTTTAAATGAATTTTCCTCTTTGTAATGATATATATATATATATATATATATATATATATATATATATATATATATATATATGTTCCTTAAGTATTCTATAAGAGGATCTATTCTCAAAGAGTTGAGAATATGAGAGACAAATCACTCTTGCACAAATACTTTAAATTTGTTTATGGCCATAGATTATTGACTAGGCATCATTAATCTGGAAGACCATCACTTCTGTTGTCGTCTATGATAAGTATGTGATACTTATAGATGTGGAGGTAGTAAGTCTTATGTTATAGACATGTGATGTTGTGACAACATGTGAACTCCCATAGAGATGAGTGAGTTGAACAGTGACGTTAGATGATAAATACATAGGGTTTTACCACTAGTCAACATCTCATCTTCTAGGTCATAATTGTGCATATAGTCCTTTGACTTGAGGTGACATGTTATCTAACATATTGGTGGTTAGGATTTATTACTACTTACATACTGATGCTATTCACGCAAAGGTATATAGCATATGGTGGCCCTAATTAGTAATATATAGAGGTAAGTGATCTCTAAGATAGAATCTATTAACTTGGGTAAACAAGGAAGGAATCCTATGACATCGAGTTGTTCTTGATATTCAAGTCCTTAGCCAAGGCAGATAAGATTCACTAGCAAAGAGTTTTTAGTAGGAATCAAGTTTATTAAGAACTAAAAATGAGATGAGATCATATGATCGAAGCATAAAGGGTTTGACTAATCCATGGTTCTAGCTGAGATTGGGAATCCATAACAGAGGGATTTGAGTGCATGATAAGTATGATCAATAGTTCTATACACTGTTTGAGTAAGCAATCACCAATATTTATTTCTAATTAGGTAGTTGTGATATGTTATGTTAGGCATCCCTCATGACTTATGGAATTAAGCATGAAAAGAGGATTGCACAATTAGGTGAGAAAGGAGTTTTCTTCATCCCATTGCTAATTATAATATGGACATAGTAAGTCACACACTGTAAAGTATTCACTAATCGAGACATGAAATTAGATTAATAATTAATGAAAGAGTTTAATTAATTTATTAATGATAATTAAATTGAACTTGTAATTAAATTTATGAAGACCCTAGCATGTCTTGAAATTTAATTCATAAATATTTAATTCAGTTAATTCATGATTTGAATGTGATACAAATAGTGAGCACTAAATTGAAATAATTCTAGACTAAACAATTGGGCTTGGACATTTGTTGGAAACCCAAACCACATTTGATGTGGATATTCACAAGTAGGCTTGGTGAATCTTTAAACACTAAAACACATGAGATGTGGGCTTAAATCCATATGACACATGGAAGAGAGATATTTTAGGGGTTAGAGATTCACCACCCAATGGCAACTTGTGAATGCTTTTATATGATAATGGCATGATGGACTTTTAGCTTATATTAGTGGGAGAAAAATATGACTCAAGTCAAAATCTGCATCCCACTAATGAAGCCATGTATCAAGATTTGATGGAAATGGTTGAAGGGTATATATGTCAACTTGAGAGAAGAAAAATCTTAAGAATATAGTTTTTTTCACTATCATCTAATTACTATTACATGCAAAGAAGAATAAAGAGAGAGTTAGAGAAAATCTTAAAGAAAGAGTTCCTCAATATTCATCTTCTTCTCTCTTTTCTTCTTATTTTCTTTATGAAAGAAAAGTGTTTATGATAGTAGAGATCAAGTCCAATACAACAAGATCCTTAATTCCCTTGACTTAGAGGAGGAGCTTGAACAAACAATTTAGGCTACCAAAGAGATGAGGTTCAAGCACTTCCAACAAAGCTAAGGGAGCACCTGCTTAGTGAAACTTGGTGTGTACAAGCTTTAGGCTTCACACATAGGAAGCTAAAGAAGAAAGGGCAAAGAAGTTAGGTATATGATACTTCCTCTTCTTCTACCTTTCTTATATGTGTTTTGTAGACAATTGGTGAGCAATTTGAATGTGTAATAGACTTACCAATTTGCTAAAGCAAGGTTTTGAATTGTTCAAAATTTTGCCCCATACACCATTCTTCTACTATCAGAGTGCAGTTCCTCTTTCAATTTGGCCTTAGTTCTTTTGTAATGGCCATTTAGTGTGAGAAAGCTATAAAACCCCCCCCCCCCCCCCCCCTCTAAAGGTCTTAAATGAAGTTAAAATAACCTTCATAGTGAACAAACTCTTACAATTCAATTTCTTAAAGCCTTATTCATTAATTATTACATTGTATATTTATTGTAAGAGCTTTTACTGCTCAAGGGTTGTTTGTTAGCCTTTGTAAAATACTTGTGAGATTGGGAGTAAACCTAGTAAAACTCTTAATTAGGTTTAAGTGTACGCTTTTGGAAAAACACTTGTAAGATTTAGTGTAAGCCTAAACACTAAGTTAGGAGTAAATTTGTTAAAATTCCATTGATAATGAATACCCAATTGAGAATTAAGAAGTGGATGTAGGGTGTGTTATACTCGAACCACTATAAATCCTTGTGTTCTTTCTTGTTTATCCTTATATCTTTTATTTAAATTTTTAATTACCCGCCAATTCAATCCTCCTTCTTAGTGCATATTGGGCAACAAGTAGTATCAGAGTATTGGTCTCATATTTAAAAGCTTCATCACATGAGAAAAGACCAAGATGGCCAATGAAGGGATGCATCACCTTAAACCACACTTTGATGGTGCCAACTATTCTTATTGGAAGAGGATAGAGGTATATCTAGATAGTGATCTTATAGATGGCATAGTGTTCTTAAAGAATGCAAGCCTTCATCAAAGGTTGTTGATGGTGTTGAAGAGGTTATCCTTAGAAAGGATTGGGTTGATGCACAAAAGTGAGCTAATGGAAAAAATAAGAGAGTAATGGCAATTCTTCTAAGTTCTTTGTCTAGAGAAAAATGTAGTATAGTTCAACATTGTTCACGTGCCCATAATATTTAGAGAATGTTGGAGAACTACCATGAAGGGACCAAGCAAGTTAAATATAAAGGGACCAAGCAAGTTAAGTCTATAAAGATTCAGTTGCTCATTATCGAATATGAACTCTTTAAGATAAAGCCAAATGATAGTGTCACCGATATGACAAAAAGGCTTCTAGCTATTGTCACTAACTTGAAGAAATTTAGCAAAGTGTGTTCTTTGGAAGATGTCAATTATAAGATCTTTAGAGGTCTTCCACAGAAGCATTATGAAGCTAAAGTGGCCGACATTGAGGAAGCTCATGAAGACCTTGGCAAGATTCCCACTGATGTTCTCATTGGTAAGCTTCTCACTTATAAGATGACCACTAAGAAGAAAGAGCCATAAGTGGAGAAGGAAAAGAAGAAGAAACTTGCTCTCAAATGCTCATCAAAGGATTAGCATAATAGTGAGAGCTCAAGTGATTTGAAAGAAAGTGCAGATGAAGATGAAGAACTAGTAATGCTTTCTATAAGGGTTAAGGAGATCATCAAGAATAAAAAGAGAGATAAGAGGCCATTTAGAAAATCATCTTCCAACTTCAACTTCAAACTCCAACTCTAACTCTAGCAGGAAGAAGAGTGATGTAACTTGATACGAATGTGGAAAGCAAGGACATATCAAAGATGATTATCCCAAGAATAATAAGAAAAAGAAATATGATAAGGAGAAAAAGAAGAAGAACTTCAAGGTTACTTGAGATGGTGATTCCTTAAGTGATGCAGAAGATGAGAAAAATGCCAATTTATGCTTCATGGCCTTAAAGGACACATCAAATGAGGTATGTTCTATTTTCCACTCAAATGATGATGAAAATAATGATGATAATATGCATGATATGGATGAGGATGAGCAATGGAAGCCATAGCTCTAAACTACAAAAAATATCATTCTAAAAATGAAACTTTACAAAGAAAAATATTCAAAACTTGAGGAGAATTTTAAAGAAATAGAAAAAGTTGTTTTGAGTTTGAAAACCTTCAATGTAAGGCTCAAAGACTCATTGGAAGAGATTTCTTCTAAAACCTCCAAACCTTATTCTTTAAATAAAGAAAACAATGCTTTGAAATTAAAGTTGAGGAATTAAGATTATCTATTTCTAACTTTCACAAATTGAAGGAAGCTTTGGACACCTTTATTATGTCTCAAAGGTCACCCTTTGTGAAAGATGGCCTAGGCTTCATTGGTGCCTCATCATCCACATCCTCTCCTACTATGTTCATAAAGGCCACAACTCCTCAAATCTTTAGCATTAAGGTAATTGATAAAGGAGTCAAAGCACACATTAAACCCTCCAATCCTAAAAGGGTTCAAAAGGGTACACAAGGTTCAAAAGCTAAGTCTCAAAGAGCAAATTATGCATTTATGTATAATAAGAGGCATGCTCAAAAGCATCAACAATCACATAATCATACTTGCTTTTGTATGCACTCACATGATAATATTGTGAAGAGGCACTCATTTCATGCCAATAGGGCAAAAAAGAAGAAGACTTATAAGTCTAAGCTTCAATGCCATTATTGCATGGAATTTGGGCACATAAATGTAATCTATTACATAAAGAAGGCTCAATTGTTACACAAGCAAGACTAATTCCCAAGGACCCAAATATGCTTGGGTACCAAAGAGATGTTCAAAGGGGAAAGAGATGGTAATACCCACATAATTAATTTATACGATTTAGCTAATTACAATTTCAAGTGTCTTATGTTTATTCATAATGAATTTTGTCTTTAGCATAAAAGGCTTGGGCATGCAAGCATGGAGATACTTCATAATGTAAGTAATCGTGAGCTAGTTGGTGGGCTTCCAAAGATCAAATTCTCAAAAGACAAGACATGTGGACCATGTCAAATGGAGAAATAACATAAGTCCTCCTTTGATACCAAAAAGTGTGGTAAGCACTTCTAAACCCCTACAACTTGTGCATATGGACTTATTTAGACCTAATAGAGTTGCTAGTTTAGGTGGAAAGCTTTATGCTTATGTGCTTATTGATGATTACTATATATTTACTTGAGTTAGTTTCCTAACTCATAAGAGTGATATTTTTTTAATGCAAAAAGGGTTCACAATGAAAAATGTTATTTCATTTCAAAAATTAGAAGTGACAATAGAAAAGAAGTTGAAAATGAACTTTTTGAAAACTTTTGTTTTGAGCATGGAATTTCTAATATTTTTTGGCCCTTAGAAAACCATAATAAAATAGTGTTGCAAAGAGAAAAAATAGAATACTGGTGGAGATGGCTAGAACTATGCTTAATGAGTATGGTCTTCCTACATATTTTTGGGTGAGAGTCGTCAATACCTCATGTTATGTTGCAAACCATGTTTTCAAAAAGCCAATTTTAAACAAAATCTCTTATGAGTTATGGAATAAAAGAAAGCCCAAAGTTTTATATCTGAGAGTATTTGGTAGTGCTATATAATGAACAACAAGGATAACCTTAGAAAATTTGCATCCAAAATGGATGAAGGAATTTTTCTTGGCTTTTCCAGCACTAGCAAAGCATATAGAGTATTCAACAAGAAATCATTAATGGTTAAAGAGTTTATGAATGTGGTATTTGATGAATCTAGTAAGCTTGATCTAGGAAAAGGTAGGGTTCTTGATGATCTTATAGGTGAATTTGAGAAACTTGGAGTTGATCAAGATGAAAACCCAAAGGAAGAGGAAATCAAAGAAGAAAGCCAATAAGATCATGAAGCTCCACTAAAATTACAAAAGGATGACAATCAAAGACTTTCAAAGGAGTGGAGATATCCAAAGAATCACCCTAAACAGCTTATCATTGGTGAAACTTCAAAGGGTGTAAGTACTAGATCTCGAAAGCCTTAGATAATTATCTTGCATTTGTTTCTCAAATTAAGCAAAGGAATATTGATGATACTCTTACTGATGAAAGTCGAGTGATTGCTATGCAAGAGAAACTCAACCAATTTGAGAAAAACAAAGTTTGAGAACTTATTCTTAAACCTAAGGATCATCTTACTATTAGATGTAAATGAGTTTTTAGAAACAAGTTAGATGAGTATGGTTCCATTACTATGAATAAGGCTAGATTGGTTACCAAAGGTTATAACTAAGAGGAAGGCATCAACTACTATGAAACCTTTACTCTGATAGCAAGATTAGAGGCTATTAGAATCCTTCTTGCATATACATGTCACATGGATTTTAAAATTTTTCAAATGGATGTTAAAAGGACTTTTTTAAATGGTTTTATAGAAGAGGAAGTTTGTGTTGAGCAACCTCTCGATTTTGAGTATCATAAATTTTCAAATCATGTTTACAAATTGACTAAAGCCTTGTATAGATTGAAGCAAGCCCCTAGAGTTTTGTATGAAAGGCTTAGTTCATTTCTTTTAAAAAATGATTTTACAAAAGAGAAGATTGAAACTACACTTTTTGTCAAAAAACACAAAAATGACACTCTAATTGTTCAAATTTATGTTGGTGATATTGTGTTTGGTGCTACAAATGAACATCTTTGTGAGGATTTTTCTAAATGTATGACTAGAGAATTTGATATGAGCATGATGAGTGAGCTCAAGTTTTTTCTTGGTTTACAAATCAATTAATGTAAGGATGGCATCTTTATCAACCAAGACAAATACGCCAAGGAGCTTTTAAAAAATGAGCACATCAACTAAACTTGACAAAGATGAAAAGCGTAAGCCTATAGATGAGGAAAAGTATAAAGGTATGATAAGTTCCCTTCTCTATAAAGGTATGATCAATTCCCTTCTCTATCTTACAACTTCTAGGCCCAATATTATGTATAGTGTTTGCTTGTGGCTAGATTTTAATCTTATCCTAAAGAGTCTCAATTATGTGTGTTAAAAAGAATTTTAAAATATTTACATGGCATATTGCATTTAGGATTATGGTATCCTAGGAACACATCATTTAACATTATTAGTTTTTCATATGCATTATGCTGATAGTTTACTATATAGGAAGAGCATTTTCAAAACTTGTGATTTTATTTATGAATGTCTAGTTTCTTGATTTAGCAAGAAACAAGTTTTGGTTGCCTTGTCCATGGCCGAAGCAGAATATATGGCAGCGGCTTATTATTGTACTCAAGTTCCATGGATGAAACATCAACTCAAGGATTATGGTCAAGTGATTGATCACATTCCCATCATATGTGACAATACAAGTACCATAAATATTTTAAAAAATCCCATCCAACATTCTAGAAGTAAGCATATAGATATTAGAGATCATTTTTTAAGAGATCATATGCAAGTTGGTGATATTGTATTAGAATTCATTGATACAATAAATCAATTAGCTAATATTTTTTAAAAATTCCCTTAATGAAGAAAGATTAAATTTCATTAAAAAAGAGCTTAGAATGCTTAATGGGAGCTCTTTAACATGAATTTTATTTTATTTATTTATTTATTTATTTATTTATTTATTTATTTATTTATTTATTATTATTATTATTATTATTATTATTATTATTATTATTATTATTATTATTATTATTATTATTATTATTATTTGCATATCATATTACTTCATTTGCTTGATTCATTGTTTATTATTAATATATCATCTGAAAGGTGACTCTTTAAAATTGATGACGAATTTTGTGTTATTATAGATTACTTACTTTGAATGAGTTTATGTTTGAATTATGATTGGATAAACAAGTGAATTTTTAATATTTATGTGGTTATAATTCAATCATTAACATTAATTTTGATCTTGCTAATTAGTGCCAATTGTATTGCATAAGAATTTCACATGTTATCTTTAAAAATTTCTAAAAACCTCTAAATCATGATTGCCATTTCAGTTTTGAAAGCACGACATTTGAAATTTCACACACGTTTTCAGAACACTGTAAATAGTGGTCGTAAATAAGTATTGCGAATGCAAAATTAAGAAAATTCAAACTTCACAGTTGCAACACACATTTTACAAATGCAATTTACGCTTTTCTCTGAAAATACAACGATTTTAAAATGGTCAAATTTTGAATTTAATGCAAAAGTAACCATTTTCTGCCCTCTTTTGCCTATATATACCTATTTTTACTCCCAAAAATCACTTTACACTTCATTTCTATCAATTTCAAGCATTTCTCTCTCTCTCTCTCTCTCTCTCTCTCTTATGCTCTAAAAATTCTCTCATTCACCTCATCTATTTCATCTCTTTTTCTTTTTATTTAATTCTTCTTTAATCCAATGGCCCCAAAACTAAGTCTACTAAACAAATTAAGGGAAAGGAGCCCCAAACCTCTCCTCTTAAGTTGATGAAAAAGAAAGGAGGAAAAACAAAATTGAGCTAAGTTGCAAGATAAGCTTGTTCTTTCAAATAAAATACCCAACATTATTGGTTTGAAAACCTCAAGGATTGAATATGGCATTCAGCATACTTGGACAATCTTCAATAGTGAAATTTTTCATAATGGAAGATGGGCATAAGGAGTTGATCAAGGAGTTTCTTGCAACCTTAGTACTAGAAAAGAAACTTTTCTCCACTGTTGGGCATTATGGTATTCATTTTCGCTTTTTTGGGCAAGAATATGGTCTACGCTTGGATGATGTTGCGAATATCTTTGGCTTGCAAAAGGAGGAAGCCTCAAATCTCAATGATTTTGACATGAGCTTCAATGCTTTTTGGAAACAAATTTCCATCGAAACAAGGTATGATCCAAAATTTTCCCTAGCCAAATACTTTAAAACCCTCAACTTTTAGGTTCTGCATAGAATTGTCACCCTCAATGTCAATGCAAGATGGCTTAATAAAAGGCAAACAAATTCAAACCACCTAATTTCTTATTAACAATTCATCCATTTGGCCAAAAATCCAAAAGGAATCATTCTCCTTCCTTCCTGCATCACCTAAACATGTTGGAGCTTTAATTCCCCAAAATAAAGCCTGCTCTAAGCATGCTATAAGGTTAGCTCAAGCAAGCATGATATAGGGAGAAGAATGGCTCATATGAATACATTTTTGTTGAGATTCGGATCCTTGAAAATCTATAAAATGACCAAGGGTAATGGTCTAAAGAGAAACTAACCAACAAGAGGAACCCCAGCAAGAAACTGAACCAATGGAACAAGCAACCCAAACATCTTCCTTTCAAGCCTAATCAACTTCCAAAATTGACAATATGTTTAATAAGACCATGAAGAAGCTAAGTCTCTTGAATCATGTTCACCATGATATCATTGATATTCAAGAGAAAATAAGACTTCCTCATTGCCATTTGGAAGATTGGGAAACAAGTGAGGAAGAGGAAAAAGGAGGGCGAGAAGAAGAATAAGAACAAGAACCTTAGATTTAGGGGCGTTCCAAAATTTTCATTGTTTCCTTAAGAATTTCTTTTAGTTTCACCCTTTTCTTAATTTTTCATTTTCAATCTCATGCATTCATACTTTTTGGCACTCAATTGTGATGGTCAAACATGTAATTATGTCTTTTAATGAATGCAATTTTAGTTTATTTCTTGCTATTTATTGTGCAATTTTAGTTTATTTTCTTGTTCAACTTTTAATTTAATTCAATGCCAACTTTATTTATGCATTACTTCATCCTCAATCTATGATTTCTTCTCCAATCCCTCTTTTTGATCTTGCCAAAGGGGAAGACAGAATTGAATCTCTAAAAGGCGATAAATGGTAAGATATTCATATGACAAAGGTGCAGAAAAATCAATGAACTTATAAAATTCTAAGTGTCATCAACCAAGAGGGAGTTATCTAACTCATAAAGTTTACTTAATTTATTTTCAAATTCAATTTAATTGTCAAAATCAAAAAGGGAGAGATTGTTGAACTTAATTGAGTTCTCAATTTAGTCAATCTCTATTTTAATCTTGACAATCAAATTGAAGTGTTTTAATGATTGCATTAAGTTTTTATTTTGTAAGCAAAAAGGTTGCAAATCAAGAAACTTGAAAATTCCATAAGTTGTGAAATAGATCTGTAAGTTGTGACTGCAACACCTAGATTGCCCCGCAATAGGCATATCATGAGTACGACTCAGTGTATCACGACCATGATTTAGTTAAAGATAGCCTGGAATTCAATTGAGACACAAAGATGTTCATAGTGGGAGTTGCAACTGCTATCCTAAATGTGAAAGGCGAATCAGGACCATGATTCATATATTGCAACTGCGATGTTCATAATCCAAGGAACGGTTCTAACAGATAGTTAAGCAGCAAATGGAAACTTATCATGTGTCAAATAGCTATTTGACACATTCGAATATAGCGACTGCTAAATTGGAGTAGCAACCACGAAAATGAAATTACGATCTCGATTAAGACTTATTGACTGCAATTCTACTTTAACACTAGATTAAATGCAAATTTTCTAACTGTTATGAAGAGATTTGGCCTTAATTCTTTAGTAACAACCATTTGGTGGAGGGAAGCTATAAATACTCCATCCAAAGTCCTCAAATGAAGTTAAAACAACTTTCCTAGTGACCAAATTCTTGCAATTTAATTTCTTAAAACCTTGTTCATTAATTATTACACTTTGTGTTTGTTGTAAGAGCTTTTATTACTCAAGAGTTGAGTGCTAGCCTTTGTAAAACACTTGTAAAGTTGAGTGTGAGCCTAGTAAAACTCTTGATTAGGTTTGAGTGTAAGTGCTTGGGAAAATACTTGTAAAAGGTTGAGTGTAAGCCTCTGAAAAATACTTGTAAGATTTGGTGTGAAGCTAAACATTAAATTGGGAGTGAACTTTGTAAAACTCCATTATTTGTGAAATACCCAATTAAGAATTGGGGAGTGAACATAGGGTGTGTTATATCCAAACTACTATAAATCTTATGTTCTTTCTTCTCTACTCTTATCTGTTAGATTTAAAATTTTTAATTACTCACCAATTCAATCTCTTCTTGGTGCATATTGAGCAACAACCTCTAGTTTAAAAAAATTAATTTATTCATCCCTAATTTACTATTCATCTAACAAATCAGTTCTTCAATTAAGATTTGAGTGATTATTTTATTAGTCAACTGAATAAAAGTTAAATAAAAAGACTTAAATAAAAAGAATTAATTATCTTTTTATTTTTAAATATTTTTCATTCTAAATTTTTATTTTCTACTTCCTCTTTATTTTAAAAAATTTTTACGTAAATCTAATTCATCATGTCAAATTATAAATTAATCAATTGTGGTCTATCATATCATGCAATAACTATAATTATCTCATGAGATGAATGTCAATGTGATGAAAGAAATTCCTAGTTGTGTTAATTAACTACTTAAATCATGCGTATTGTAATTAATATTTTCCTCTTTTTATCTTTCTATTTTTCATCCTCTTATCACTATATTTTCTAATTTTTTTAAAAAATATTCATAACTCAAGTTTCTTATTCTAGCATCTTGCAAAATAAAAATCAAAGTAAAAAAAAACATGATGAAAAAGGCAAAGCAAAAATCATGATTCACCATGAATGTGAATGTGTTATTACTATCTTACTTCTTGTTTAAAAAAAAAAATTGTAATTCAATATGTTAATTTATTTTTTAGCTTTTCTCATAAGCAAATCAGTACTTAATTTCTTTTAGTTATAACTTTCAATGTTTTAGTTATACCAGAGAGTGGAGTAGAGCTTTATTATCTTTGTAGACAATGTAATATATGTGAAATATAAGAGTTAGCGTATATCTTTAAGTCACAATTTTGAAATATGTATATATCGCTTTTCTATTCCTGTGTGTTTATACATTTCAAAAAAAATCAATCTTTTACTATAAATATGATTATTATTATTTATGTCGTCTTTTTGTACATTTTCATTGCAAAAATTAAGAGGTATCAAATGCCTTAATTTTGCAGTTGAATATACTTTGAATTTAAGATAAAATTGAGAAGAAAAAAAATTTTAATTTGGAGATTAAATCACTTTGAAACCATATTTAAAAAAAAAAAAAAAAAAAAGGATTGAGCTAAGAGTAAAAAATCAATATATCACAATTTAATAAATATATTGACGAAAGAGTAGTACAACTACTAAATTAATTTTTTTCAAAAAAGATATCCTAACTAGTATAATTGTTTAAATTTTTATTATAATTTAACAAAAAAAAAATTAATAAAAGGGTCAAATTGTTTAAGGGATAATAAACACAAGGACAACTAAATTAATATTTCAAAATGAAAGTTATAAGCCATTTTAGTTCATGAACTAGAACAGATATAGAATAAAATAATAATTCTTATTAAATAAAATAAATAAAATAGAAATAGTATAAGAATTTCTAAATAATTCTTATTCTACTTACTTTTTCATGAACTTGAATTAACTATTTCTAAATAAAATTACAATTAAAAATATCATATATATTAATATATATGTGGTGGTGGATGATGGTTGTAGCTGTGATTAGAGTGAACATGGTGAATTAAAGAAGATGGTATTAAATAAATTTAAAATGATCAAATAAGAAAATATATTATTCTTTTTTTTTTTTTTAATAAAAAATATGCTATTCTTAGATTGTAAAATAAGCTTTCTTCAATTCACCATTGTATGCATATTTCACAAAATTAGTGAATAATAATTCCATAAAATAGTTACCCTTTATTTAAATTTGAAACAAAGTTTAAAATAATTATCCACATAAAATAGCTTTTCCATGAAACGAACATCGTCTAACTTCTTGAAATGAAAGTTTTAACTAGTGTAATTCACTGTCCCTAATATCTTGGATACCTGGACTGAATCCGGAAATTCAGTTAATATAGATTCAGTTACTATCCCCATCTGGACAAACCATATCGAGAAAATTCACAAAACACAGCCCTACCTTAGATCGATTTGATTGGCTTTATAAGCGCCACAACAGTTTATGGTGTTATATGACAGCAACCAGTGCTTCTACATGTTAAAGAGTACTCGCCAAGTAGGGCTCAATGGTACTAACAACAAAATTATCTATAAATAAATCATAACATAGATCTCTAAATTATCCTAACAGTATATGAGATCAGAAAGGAAATTCATCAAAGCTTAACCGGAAAACACCTTCCCTTCAGACACTCCTGTCTTTTGCTTGGCCTTCTCAATAAGGGGCTTCAGCTGCTTCTTTTCAGCAAGAATCTTCAGGAAATTAAACAAAAAGGGTATGTAATTGTGCTTCCTCCGAATATTTTCAGTTCTCCACTTCTTGAATTTTTCCTCCTCCATCAAAATCTTCTCAGTTGCAGTCTCAATTCCAGTGTTAACCTCAGACAATGATTTATTCAAGGCTTCAAAGTTGCCACTGTCCACCAGTCTGTCAGATTGGAATGCAGCCAGCTGCTGTAAGATGCGTTCCCTTCTCCTTTGGAGCTCCTTCAGTTCAGCAGTATATATTTCTCTCCTGTTCTTGATTACAGCCATGAGATTGAATCTTATCTCACTTTTAGAGTACTTCTCTATGCGTTCTTGGATCACTGGTTGCACCATACGCAACCAGTCCAGATCATTGTGCCCGCCACTGCACTGGCCAAGGCTAATGGGACCCTCTTTCAATCCATCAAGCTCATAAAGCACTCCATCAACAGGCAAATAACTTATAAAATGATACACATCGTCATCTTTTCCAGCAGTCTTCTGCTCCTCAGGAACAAATGGCTCAGGTCTTGCAAAACTGTTATGAGCCGCACGAATAACTTCGCTATTGTTAATAGCCAAACCTTTGAGTTCAGGTGGGAAATTTTTAGTGAATTCCTTCAATTTTGACAATTCTGGACCAATGTCGATATCTGGACAGTTCATTAGGATAGACAGAATTGCTTGGGTTGCACAAGCATTGTTAATAACCTACAAGAGAGAGAGAGAGAGAGAGGAAAAAAGAGCTTATAAAACTTGATACAGATTTATGATGCCAAACAAATAATGAATATTAAGGAAATGGACCTGACTGGCAAAAAAGAGGTTAGAGTTTGAATCCTTTATAACAGGACGTTCATCTTTTTCCCCAGGGTGCCATTTGAAAAGGAAAATCAACCCATATATAGGCCTGATTAAAGAGGAGAAAAATTATGTTAACAAGAAGAGGGATATGCCTCCAACAAAGATAAAAAGGTATTAAAGCAATGAAATTCATAAGCCAACCTAAGGCTGTCAAGAGAATCAAGGTCCAAGGAATACAGCTCCTCAACCTGCCAACACACGGATGAAGCAACAAATCATGACACATGACAAATCCTAAAAGCAGACTATTGCTGACAACCTTTTATTTCTAGCCTAGGTCTGACTCAATTACCACTTTGCTCTCAGAGAACAAATGAAGAAAATTCTCAATTAGATGGACAGGCTGCACATTTGAAATCAAATAATTTAAGCATCTGAAAAGCAGGAACCAACCATTAATTCAGAAATATTTTTTTACGTCATAAATCTTTTATCAGAGAAAAACACAATCTATGAAATAAACCTTATATCTGGACCGGGACTGACAAGGAATCGACATGGCTTGGCCAATAAATTTGAGTTGACATCAATAAAACCCCTCACCTGAGAACTCAGTTGAAACTTGAAAATACAAGAATTCAAAGACACACAACATCAAAATGAAGAGATACAAATGCGAAGATGGTGGCAGTGAAAATGCTGATAATGCTGTTACTGTTCTTGATGTTGTCAAGCTGTGATAATACAGGCAGTACAGTGGTGGTGGTGATGACAGAGATCAGGTTCAAAAACTATGATGCCATAGTAATGTAATGGTGAATGGTGGTTACATCAAGAGCCCATAAATGGTGTATATATGAATCGATAGTGTATGAATTTCAAAATGAGATTTACAAAGTCATTTGCCTGCCACCGCCTTCCCACTAAAAAAGCCCCTATTACCTATTTTTCTAAGATGCATTTCTTGAACGAGTTCATTTCTTTTCTCATGCCACAGCAGGTCCATTCAAATTATCAATTAGTCTATAATATATTTATAAAATGCAAACCTATATAGATACATACAAAAATCTATATACTCCATGACAAGCACGGAAGAGACCTTGACATGACAGGAAATACTATGAAAATTGCATAATAAATTCAAAAGATTACCTGCACACCTTTCACTTGCATTTGCTGTATAAGTTCTGTAAACACACCTGAAATGCCAAGTGAGAACCTTAGCTAATCCCTTTGTTATAATCAACTCTCAATTCTCAGCTCAGTCATGAAATTTAACTCATAAATGACTTCAACAAAGTTATTACACCTAAGAACTTGGCACAATGAACACAGTAGGAACTTAAACAAAGAGAGAAAATTCAATAATGCCTAAATAACTACCAAGAGTTCCTTAGATGTGCCTCATTTATTTAATAATACTTGTCATACATATATGAATGAACATGCACAAGAAAGTGATAAGCAGACATAAAGAGAGAACTGTTACATTTTTAGTTACTGCTATCTTTATTTTTAAAGAAAAAAATAACAAGTGTATAAACCTGTTTCTTCATGAATTTAAAATATTCTGTGGAAAACAATTTTTGAAAAATGATATTTTTTGTTATTAGGTTGCAATACTAAAAATTATTTACATCACTATACAAGGTTTTCCTTCAATACAAAATATCATGAGAAATTGACCCCTAAGCAATCTAATTTTTCCACTTTGTTTAGCCAATTTAAATACAAAGCAAAAATACAGAAAAGGAGTTTATTGCTTGTTGATGAATCAGCTGGGTTTACACTTTACATGTGGGTGTCTTCCTTTTTTAATTTGTGAAAAAAAGGGAAACAACATTTTGCTTTCAGAAAGGGAAGTCATTTACTTATAAAATAGCTTTATTTTCCCTTAACCCAAAAACTCTATTTTCTAGTGAGAAATTTCCCTATATGCCTACAAAATCCAAAGGTTTTGGCAATTTTTTTTATATAAAACTATTTCCCCTAACACCTAACAGCAGAAAGCCAGAAACATAAAATAGATTTGGTTGTTCATTGTTCTAGTTTGCTACACCTAATAATAAAGATGAAAAGGGTTAAATGAAGAAAAAGATTCTAGAAACATGATAAATAATAGGCTCAGTGACTGAAAAAATCGAAACCTTATTGAAAAGTTGCAATTGTTCCCAAGCCAATTTAGTCTAACTTCAAAACTTAGTTGCAATATCCATTTTATCAAAATTACACCTATTATTTTTTCAATTGAGAAGAGATTAATGGAGAGCTATAATAGAATTGGGTTTAATGATGAGTAGCTAGAAAAAAAAAAATAATAGTAGATATAGTGATCTAATTTTCATTTCCATTTTGTCAAATGGGTATAACTGCATCTAAGTTTCAAAATTAGGATAAGAATATTCATTTTTGAATGGTTTGGGTAAAATTTCAATTTTTCAAAAAGGTTTGAGTTCTTTTGGTCATTAAGCCTAAATGATAAAATGTTAGTCCTGGAATTTACAATATTAGACATATTTCAAATGAATAAAAGAGTACAAAAGGTAGGCAGGATATATTTTTCTGAATACCTTTTGTATTGAATGCAGTCACCTTAGATTTCTACATAGGTAGTATATAAGTGAATAACTTTCTGAATTACAGACAGCTCCTTCACTTTGACACACAACTATAAGCACAAATACACGCATATCATAGGCCTAAGCACCAAAAGAAACCCTAAAACTTTAGAGAGTGTTTTCAGTTTAAACCTTGAAGTTAAAGTCACATTAATTAATACATTCCAACAACCAAATTCTTAGTTCAATTGAAAGGACACATGAACCACATATGCATCTTACTCTTAACATAATCCCAAACTATTTTTTGACCCAAGTTGGTGTATAAAATAGGAAAATTGAGAAATTTGCAATTTGAACTCTAGGGTTTAGTTAAAGGTTTCTATGCACTTAAAACCTACTTATAAATAGAAGATCAATGCAAATTGAGCTCAAACCCCAATGAGATTAATAATAATAATAATAATGCAGAGATAGACACAAAATTGGGAAAAAGCTAAAGCAATATTTCGAAAACAAAGCGGGCCGGGTAACAACCATACCAGGATCAGACTCAATAGTGCACCAAGACATGGTTAGAAATCTACGAGCTGCAAAACAAAAACAACAACATAACATAAAATTATATCAACAAACTAAGTATTAATTTCAAAACAGAACAAAAGAGAAACAAAACACAAAACTTGATTGGGTTCACCCAATTTTTAATTACTTCTTCTAAAATAAATTGATAGTAAACCATACGATTCGGCTACACTATTTACCAATTTCGAAGGCTAAAATTCACTGAATTATCACACAAAATGTAATTGCAGGATTTGCAAGCATTATAGTTTCCACCAAAATAAAAGCAATTGCAGGATTTGCAAGCATTAGATTTTTAGTATACACTAGAGAGAAATTTTACCTTGTAATTATTATAAGTACCAATTAAATACAGAGAGATAGGAAGAGATTAAAACCGCCAATGGCCGAGAAAGAGAGAGAGACGGAAGAGATAGTTGGGAAATTTAGGGTTAGCCTTTTGATTTTTACGGTTTACGACTTGGGACTTCAGAGAACTAATTATTATCGCTTTTAAACTTATATTTGTTTTTTAAAAAAAATTAACCTAGGCAAATTATTGTTAGCAAGGATAAAAGAAATAAAAAAAAAATCTTTAATTTTGGCAAATAGCTTTATCAAACCCTTAAGAATTTTCTCAATCCATTTACAGTTCATTAGGATCAAGTATTCGTAATATTTATAATTAATTTGAATTATAAGTTTAATTAAATTATACAATTATTTATTTTAAATTTTATTTGATGCAAATATAATTATATGTTTGATAGAATAGATTAATAAATAAAATAAAATAAAAGCTATTTTAAAAGAAATTAGTAATTCCATTAGATAGGTACTATTAAAGACATAGGAACTAGATTTTAGATAACATTTCCATAGGTCAGCTAAGCATTTAAAATTATTAAACTTAATTTGAATCATATATACTAAATATAGTATTATTTATTAATACTACGATTTAGTTAAATAATTTCGTATATTATATAGGCTATTAATTCTTAATTTTTATTTTTTGACTACAAAAACTCCTTAATCTTATGATGTTAATTCCATCATAAAAGGCTTGCTAAGCCATCTACATGGCAGTATATAGTGGCTCAATTTTTTTATTTTTTATTTTCTTATTTAATAATTATTTTTAAAATAAAAAATATATTATAATTTTTATTAATAAAATTAATTTATTAAATTCACATATTAATTTATTAATAAAATTATTGATTCTTATATATTAAATTCATTAATAAAATTCAATAATTGCTTAAAGTGGTAAAACATAAAATTAAACATAAAAATTCGACGGTTGCTTTTCTCTTGTAGCTATTAATTATTGAATAATAATAATAGTGTAGTTAAATTTTAATTTATTTTGAGAATAATATGTAGCTAAAATTATAATATTAGTTGAAAATAATTTTTTTATTTTGAAAATTAAGAATTTAACTATAATTTTTTGAAAAATTATATTTTTTTCAAAATAATTAGTTGAAAATTCTAGTCTATTTTTTTATTTTGAAAAAAAAAATCTTAAATAAAAAATAGCTACCTACAAGTGCTTTTCTTTTTTAATTTTTTATTTTCAATTAAAATAATTAATATGTGGCTATTAATTATTAAATAATAATAATTTAATTTAATTTTTAATTTAATTTGAAAATAGCATGTAGCTAAAATTATAATTTAGTTAATAATTACTGGTTGAAAATAATTTTTTTTATTTTGAAAATTATAATTTAGCTATAATTTTTCAAAAAACTGTAATTTTCAAAATAATTAATTGAAAATTGTAATCTATTTTTTATTTTGAAAATAGTTATTAAATAAGAAAATAAAAAATAAAAAAAATGAGCCACCAACTGTTGCCATGTAGATGGTTCAACAAGTTTTTAATGGTGAAATTAACACCGTTATGAGCTTTTAAAATCCAAAAAAACAAGCGCTAAGAATTTAATAAGTCGTAAAATTCTTTACGGCTTAATATAGCCATTTGTCAAAAGTTAAGAAATTTTTTTTTTAACCTTTGCCCTTGTTATTATTAGAAAAAATTATATCAATTGTGTATATGAGCTTTTTAAAAAATGTGATTTAAGTATATTTTGGTTTGATCAGTTTCTCACCTTTTGAAAATAATTTCATATATATCTTTTTAGTTGTTTCTTAGTTGTCAAAGTAAATTTTTTAAATTACTGAATATTAAAACAAGATTTTAAATAGAGTTGGAGAATTATAAATCAACACTATGGCGACTGGTAAATGGCTAAAATATTTTTAAAAATTATCCATACACTAAAATGTAATTTTTTCCTTATTATTATGATTATTATTTTATTAAATTTAAATATTATTTCATGATAATTTAAATATTAATATAAATAAAGTATGTAGTTTAAATTTCTCATATGCGTGCCAACTAAAAAAATGATAAAAAAAAATAATTTTTTCTCTCCAATCTTTTTCAAATTTTATTATTTGAGTTACCACTGAGTAAGTGAAAGTCAATGATAATTCCTTTTTCTTTACTGTTTTATCTTCAATAAACATATATATATCTATAGATCTATTAATTTATGTCTTTATAGACATAGATCTTATTTTATTTTTGTTATTTTTCATTTTCTTCGTTGGTTTTGTTATTTGTTTTATGAGATTTAGTGAGTTTTCATTCAAAGAAGTTTTTAGTATATTTTCTTTCATGTAGAAGCATTGATTTTGAATTTGTTGCTGATATTCAAGTAATCCGACTTATTCAAATATATGAAAGTCAATTTATAACAAAATAACCACTAAGCAAAATATATGAAACACCTTGAATTTCTAATTATCTTATAAAATTCTATTTTCGTACGGAAACATATTATTTTATTATTTTTCTTATTAAAGTATGAATTGAAATTATATTTTACTAAATTATAAATATGTAGACAATTTGAATATGTATTATTAATGTTAATTTTATTACAATATTATATATGTATATTATTATAATATTAATGTGGATTTTTGGAGAATTGTATTTTGGATTGTATTTTGATACTTGAGTATTAATAAAGGTATTAATTAATATTATAAGTTCGATTGTAGTATTTTTATCGAAAGTTTGGATTCCGTTATAATTACTATAATTATCGTTAATAATGTTATTGATATATATATTCATGAGTATATGTTGTAAATTATTATTAATATGTAAATTATGAATTATTGTTATTATTATTATTATTATTATTATTATTATTATTATTATTATTATTATTATTATTATTATTATTATTATCGGTTCTATTATTATTGTTATTATTATTATTATTATTATTATTGTTAATTTGTATATATATATGTGTAGTATTATGCTTATATAAATATATGTATGTAGTATTATATTTACATTATAAGGTTTAGAATACATACATACATACATACATATATATATATATATATATATATATATATATATATATATATATATATATATATATGTGTGTGTGTGTGTGTGTGTGTGTGTGTGTGTGTGTGTAGTATTATGCTTATATAAATATATGTATGTAGTATTATATTTACATTATAAGGTTTAGAATACATACATACATATATATATATATATATATATATATATATATATATATATATATATATAAAATTAAATGTGTTTTAAGTAAAAGAAGAAGAAAAAAAAAGAAAGCTGGTGATTGGTCCAAGAGGTGAAACAAGGAGTTTTGAGAGAACAGAAACGGGATAGCAGAGGAAGGAGGAGAGAGAAAAGGAGAGGCCGAGAGAGAGAGAGGGGTTTGGTGGCATTCCGGCGGGCCGTGGTGAGCACCACTACCACCGCTGGGTAGAGGAAGGTCGGGCGACCTCGAGGGAGGTGGCAGCGCGGTGATCAAATAGTGCACGGCGGCGTACGCCAGGAGAGAAGGACTGCCGGTGCCGCAACTTCAACTCGATTCTCCAGCCGATTCCAACGGCGGAATCCAACGATCTTGGTGTCGTTCTACTCTTGAGGATGAGAGCTTCATTTTGGTACCTACCTTACCCCCTGAGGACCACCGGAGGAGGAGATCAGAAAATGCAACCCGAAACTTTGGAGGCATTTTTCGGCGACCGGAGGGCGAGTGACGGCGAGTGGTGACCGTTTTTGTGCTCCTGGAGTCGAGGTGAACCTGCTGGTGTGGAGTTTCCCCAGATCCACCACCAGCAGCGACGGTGCATGGCCGGCCGGTGGCGGCTCATGGAGCAGACCAGCAGTTTCGTTTCGACGGTCCAGCACGATCCTCGACATTCGTATGATCGGAATTTGTGAAGGTTAACCCGAAATCCTTGTATTTCAGTCGTTATATAAGTTATTTTATATTTAGTAATCCTTAGAGTAGTTGTTAGACTGTCGAGTCTGTCCGTGGATTCAGTGTGATTCTTATCTTGTTATCCGTTGTTGCGAGGTGTCAGTGTCTAGCGTCTTCCTGGTTCTAAGGCTACTCTTCCAAGGCAAGCCAGTCGGAAGCGTCGTCAGTTAGGTGAGTGATACTCACTGATATATTATCCTGTTTCTATTTCATATGCATGGCTGTGTGTATATATATGTAAATTATGCACTACTACTGCATATATAAGCATGTAACATTTGACTGTAAATGATGAGTTGATATTATGTATTCTGTGCCATACTGTGGTTGTGGTTGATGGATAGAGGTCGGGAGAATACAGTACCACTTAGGATTATGGATTTATTATGGCTATGATTTGGATTATGATGGATTCAGAAGATGAGCTATGACTAATGGATGCTGGCTGGGCTTACTCATCGCTAGGGCCGCTGTCAGTCGGGTCAGGGCTGTGTGGTACAGACCAGTGACGGCCGTGCCCTTTGGATATAAGAGACAAATTATTGAATTCAGAGAGTCAGAGTAGGAGGATCGGCTCCCCATATTGAGTATTAAGTATTAGTGTGGTATTGTGGACCATACCCCATCCTTGCTTGATTGGATGATTTTGTCTGTTTATGTGGCATAGTGCATAGCATGTACATTAGAATTCTATCTGTAGGACACCAGTTTAATATATTAGCTGATATCATTCACTGAGTCGAACGCTCATTCCTGTTCATCTTGTTGTTTTCAGGTCAGGGAATGAGCCGGTGAAGAAATTGTAATTGTGTAGACTGTCAATTTCTCTTCGGCAGTAATTTGTATTAATGGGATATTAAGAATACATGTAATAGATGTACATTTGTAATTATAACTCTAGAACTCCGCAATGTTATACTTTGTACTTGTATATTGTTTATTACTCAGTGTTGTATTTTAAAGAGCTGTACTCTTTGGGTTAAGCAGAACCTTTTGTAATTTACTATATTTTTGAGATATATGGAATACATGAGTGTTGGGCCAATTTGATATTTGCTTTATGTTGATTTTATTTGGATCTGCTTAACCTATTTGGACCCATAGTCCTTTTCAGATGGGCTTTCAGCTGTGTGTTTTGGTTAGCCTTACTACAGGTACTGGTAGGCACATGCATGTCCCGTGTCCTAGTGCCTGTCACGTGCCCTCGGATTTGGGGCGTGACAATATATTTCTTGTCAAGTTGTCAATTCTAATATTCTATTAATACTATTGGAGGTTATTAGACAGAATATTCTACTAACACTATTGGATATTATTGTTGGAAATTCAAGTCAATTTTGTGTTTTGATACTTTTTGATATATGATTTTATATTTTTATTTTTAAGTGAAGATAAAATTTTATTAAGATGAATAAAAAATTCACGTTTTTTCCTCAAAAAAATAAGAATCATAAAAAAATTAAATGTATTGATTTACATATATTTTAATTGAAACTTATAAAGACATAATGATATGGAAAAGAAAATTGATGAGGTGACTTTATATATAAAAAAAATTACTTGGCCTATGATAAAAAATTTTAAAAGAATTACTTAACCCATAATAAAAAAAAAAAATTTAAATAACTCTTAAACTCAATTTTTATGATATTGATTTTTTAACCACATGCGTTGCATGTTGTTAACAATAATTTATTTTAGCAAAGTTATAAACATTAGAAATATTTTTATATAATTATATTTAAACCAATAAGCCATTTAATTCTTATATTTGTGCAATCTTTATGAATTTGGAATATTATTGATATTTTGATAAATTAATGCTTTTCATATTTAATGATATTTGTTTTTATATAAACAAAAAAAAATGTGATATTTCTTTTTATTAGTGTTTGGTATATATATTTTTTAAGGGAAAGTATATGGTTTGTAATTGACAATATATATATTTGACAATATATATATATATATATATATATATATATATATATATATATATATATATATATATATATATATATATATATATATATATATATATATATATATATATATATTCAAATTACTTAATGCATTTTATAATTTTTAATAATTTTTTATTTTTTGAAATTAACTAAAAGACAAAAATTAAACTAAAAGTGAATTATATGGTTATAAGTTGAAACTTCAATAAAATAATATAAACTTTTAACATTTAATAATAATCTAATAAATATTAATGTTTATATTTTAGTAAAGTTTAGGACAATAGTAACTTAAAAACTAACAAATATAGTTAATTTTTTTAGATTAATAATATGTTTAGCAATTTATTGGATAGAGAATTTTGCAAAATCATCCATTCATTGTTTTATTTTCTTTTAAAGTTTCAAATCCAAATTAAATATGAACAGTAATTTCAAATATTGCAACAATGAAATTGCATAATCAAATATATATTTACTAATCTCCATCTTATGATCGTAGCATAAGTCATGGGTTAATATATCCAAAAATCATTAAACTTATGGGTAATTTTCAATAAGATCACTAAATTTTATTTTTTTTCAATAAGATCACTAACCTTTTATTTTGTTTTCATAAAAATATTCATATTTGAAATTTGACCCATGACTTTTGGTAATTTTAATGTTCCTCCATAAAATTTTTGGAAAATTAACATTACAGTTCATAATTTAGTTTATGGATGAAATTTTTAAGAGAAAAATATTAGTCCCTAGAAGAGTATATAATTATACTAAAAACTTTGCAATTAAAGAAAGAAAAGGCCACCCAAAAATAAATTGGGAATATACTTGGGCTTGTGGAAAGGTAAGAGATAGAGAAGAACAATTTAGAATATAATCTATCCTTTTTAAACTGTCCAGATAATCCTAGAGTTTTTAAGTCTGCAGGAATAATTGAAACAATTAGCCAATTAGAAGAAAAATATTCTTTCTTTAAAGAACTACCAATTATAGGACAGAATATACCCTTAGTGGACTATACATGGAGTGAAGATCAAGCAATAGATTATTTAGTATAGAAAAAATCACTCTTCAACAAAATCGACTTCTTTCTAATCTATTGGCAAAAATTTCCTAAGATTTTTGGATGGAATTGCCTAATTAAAGAAAGGCATTAGCCCCTATAAAAATGGGAAGACCTAGAATAAAAAAAGAAAAGAGTATTGATTCAACCCTTACTGAATTGACTTTATTAACACATTTGCATAATGAAGTGAGGTGTCTCCTTGACCAGCTACATGCAAAAGGAGAATTAGGTGATTCATCATAACAAAGGAAAGCTTTAACTAATGAGATAGGTAAACTAGTGAATGAAAGGCTCGATGTAGTTAAACGTGCGAGCGAGGCTTTAAAGAAACCTGTAGGATCTTCAAAACCTATCTCTGAAGAAGAGGTCTTAAAATTAAGAAAAGAAAAAATGGTTTCTTTTATTTTAGACCTTGATAAAAGAGCTACTAATCAAAGTAGTAACAATTTAGGCCAAGACCTTAGAAAGTCATTAGGGGTAGTAGAAGAAGGTCATCTGCACATAAATGATAGAACCTTTAATGAACTTCTTGCTACGAAAAGGGCTATATATAAACCAAAGTATTTTCATAGGACATAGGATAATCCTTTGAGACATACACTTAACTCGGCAGCTTTTTCAATTTAGATTGTGAACAGCATACGTCTGAGAGAATAGATGAGTTGATCACTATGATTAGGTTTACAACCAAATTAGGTAGTTACCCACTAAGGCTGCATACGAATTGTATAAAGCCACCATGCTTGGCAATGCTAAAAAATTTTGGGATCAACTAGCAATACAAACACCCATTAGAGATAAAATAAAATAAAAAAGCAGTATTAACTGATGAAGTACTAGCTCTTATCATAAATGCCCTAAAAAGGGAATTTTGTGGTTCTCAATATCAACAGAGTCCTTAGAAATTGAACAATTTTTAATGGCATTGATGAAACTACAAATCTGTGATATGTATTATTTTGACAATTACGTATATGAATTCCAAAAGTATTATTATAATCTAAATATTAATACTCAAAATTATATGTCAACTTTGTTCTTTGCTAAGTCACCAGAACCATGGCTAGAAATAGCAAAGATGGCCTATCAGCTTCTTCTTAATGACGACAAAACTATCAATGAATTAGGAGGAAAATTCAGGTTTTAATGGCATTGATGAAACTACAAGTTTGTGAGATGTGTTATTTTGATAATTACACATATGAATTCCAAAAGTATTATTATAATCTGAATATTAATGCTCAAAATTATATGTCAACTTTGTTCTTTGCTAAGTCACTAGAACCATGGCTAGAAATAGCAAAGACGGCCTATCAGCTTCTTCTTAATGACGGCAAAACTGTCAATGAATTAGGAGGAAAAATTCAGGTGGTAAGGTATGCCATGAGGAAGGAATTTACTGAATGCCAAGTAAAGCAAGATGTAAAACATCTTCCTTATTTTAATAAGAGTTGTTGTTCTTAGATAGAATTTGTTCTAGGTAGGTGTGGTTGTCCTACAGGAAATGAACCTAGATTTGAGACAGGATATCCTTTTAAAAGAAAAAGATTAAAAATTATAGAAAAAGGAGGATATCGAGGAAAGAGAGAAATAACAAAAAGAAATCTAACGAACCCACTAGGTTTATTAAAAGGAGAACCAATCTTAGAGATAAAAAAAAATTAAAAAAAAAGAATAAAAGCCTTTAAAAATATATATATGGTAGAGCCCCTCAGTATACTCAAGGAAAACCTTTTAGAGTTGCTCCTATTGCTGGATTTGTGGTTCAAAAGACCATGAAGCAAATATTTGTCCTTATAAGAATAAGAGAAAAGAAAATCTATGAAGAATTTTCTTTCTAGATGAGAGTATAGAATATGAACCCATAGAAGAAGATGAATATTTATATATAAACTCTGAAATATATTCTATTTATGAAATAATTTTTGAATATAAAACTGACTTTGATGAATCTGATTTATGGACAACATAGTTATTCATGATGAATTCCCTAGTAAGCACCACAAATGATGAGTTGATTCCTTTGGATACATCTCTAGTATAGGAAGAATCATTCCAATATGATGACCTATTCAAAAGTTACCTATAATGCAAACTCCCAAAGGTAGACATTAATACTATTTATAATAAATCAAAATTCAACTTCAAGTCAATAGTAGATGTTTCCCAATCTAAGTTAAATACTCAGGTTTCTAGCATAGAACTAGAAATGTTAGACCTACCCTTAATCAATTAGCAAAAAATTAGGGAAATGGTAAAAAAATCCATGGGAACCTACCAATACATCCACATTGGTCTCATCCAAGTAGTACTTATACCTTTGTTCAACCTACCAACAGATAGTCCTATGAGAGCAACTGTACCAGATAAAAGATGGAATTAGTTTTAAGACCAGTTGATATTGATTGTACAGAATAACCTAGCCCATGGTCTAGTATGGTTTCAATCCTATCCTAATTACATGATGTCTTTGAGTGATAGGTATTTGGGTAATTTCTTAGCTTTAAGAATAAAATAAAAAATATGAACAGAATGAATACCCATATTAAATATTTAGCGTATCACATTAGGATTATTTTTAGGTTAATAAATACCACCAATCCTGAAGTGAGGAACATCTCTAAGATAACTAAGTTGTTTAATAAAGTGTTAGACAATTATAGAAAATTCCACAAGAAAGAAATAAATCCTTTAGAATTGACTTAGCCCAAAAGCTAGATTCTCCAAGGACCAGCGGAAATCTCAAAATCAATAAGAGTTTCTCAAATAACACAAAGAGGTAGAAATATCACTTTAAGTTTAGAAGAACCTATGAGATGTTAGAGTTTCTGATCTTCCAAGAAGATCTACTTCCTCAATTCCTAAGCAAAATTCATAGAGAATGTCCACTGCATCTGCAAAATTGAAAAATTTCTTAAGGAACCAAACTAAGAGGAGGATGCTTGACCATTATCTTCAGACAATAGAAAAATTGTAGGATAATAAGACCTTCAGTTTCCTTATTTATAAAGATGAAGAAATTTAGGAAGGTATGTGTGTATTAAGACATATAAGTCTTATTCCTAAGGTTGCAAAAGAGATACAAAAAATCTCCAAATAGAGATCTATTCCTTTTAAGGAAGTATGGGGAATGATTTTTCCAAAACCCATGGCATCATTAAGAATATTCAGTACAAAGAAATTAGGTTTGAGCATTTATATTTCTTTAAAATTTAAATTTCTTAGTTATTGTGAATATTCTTTAGATTCGTTAGTTGACACAAGTGCAGTAATCAGCAGTGCCAGAACCAATGCACTCCCTGATGAATGGTGAAAAGCATTGACTAAGCCAATGGTATTAAGAATGGCAAATGGAGAGGTCAACCTAGTCAAGCAATTTGCACAATGAGTCCCTATTATCAATAGTGGTCAAAAATTCACTATTGATAAGGTTTTTGCCTTCCTTGAATTAGATGCAAATATCATCCTAGGTAATGCATTCTTAAAAGGGCAAAAAGAAAATAAACCTTTTATGCAAGATGATAGTTATATGTCACCGAGAGGAATCAATATCATGCCTCTGAAATCCCCTAACTTAAGTTAAAATTTGGATTTTATCTTGTTAAGGTTTCAGAATTATGTGGATCTATTCCTTGTAAACCAGCATTCATAGTGCAAGCCCAATGTGGTGAAACTTATGTTGATTGTCTATTTGGTTGTGAAATTTTTAAAAAAGAACCAAATTGTACCTAATGATACAATGAACTCTGCTTCAAAATACAAAGTGTCGTAGAAAAATCTATTACATAAACCATCTAGCTAAAAGGAACCAAATGGGATAAATTTCTTGTTAAATTAGCTGATAACTTTAGTGATGATCTATTAAAGTTATGGGTTTTAAATTGCAAAATTGCTAAGTTGAACTAAAAGACCCTAATACTATCATCCGCACTTGAAATATAACATATACTAATAAGATGATAGAGGAATTTGATAAACAAATTCCTGAATTACTTGAAAAAGGTTTGATTATAGGTAGTGATAGTCTATACTCTAGTCTAGCCTTTATGGTAAATAACAGTGTAGAAAGGTAAATCATGAATGGTTATAGAATACCGATAGGAAAACAAAGTCACAAACGATGATGGCTATAAAATCCATACAGTAGGAGATGTCATTGATAGAGTAAGTATAAAATAATATTCTACCTTTTCTAAATTTGATCTTAAAAGTAGTTATTGGCAGTAAAGATGGAAGATAATTTTATAGATCTTACAACATTCAATGCTCCTCAAAAGATGTAGGAATGGTTAGTAATGCCATTTACCCTAAAAAATGCTCCAGGCATAGTTCAATGCAAAATGGACAATGCTTTCAAAGCATTGCAAAAATTCTGCATGGTCTATATAGACGGTGTGTTAGTTTTCAGTCAAAATGAAAAAGAACACATAAGTTAACTTGAATAAGTGACTGATATCTTCAAATAAGAAGAAATGATTATATCTGAAAGAAAGATAGAATGGTTTCAAGAAAAAGTAAAGTTTTTAGGGATATAAATAGAAAAAGTTAAAATTAGGCTGCAAAGCCATATCTCCAAAAAACTTGTTAATTTCCTTATGAACTAGAGGATAGGAAAAAAGTGCAAAGATTTTGCGGACTTGCTAACTATGTTAGATAGTTCTTGAAAATCTTTCCAAATACTTAGGTAGAACATCTAGAAAAACATGTAATAAAAGCCCTTGGTTTTGGGAAGATGAAGACATTTAAGCTATCATTCAGGTAAAAGAAAAAAATGAAGAATTTGCCTTGTTTAGATTTACCGTTAGATGATAATAACTTAGTCTTAAAGATAGATGCTTCAAATAGTTGTTGGGAAGCAGTTCTAAAAATTAAAGGCAGAAAACCAAAATAAATATGTAAGTATTGGTCTGGAACCTTTAAAGGAATAGAAATTAATTATCCAAGTCATGAAAATGAAGTATTAGCAACAGAAAAAAAATGGTATAAAAGCTTTTTATATCTTTCTTGATCCAGAAAGATTTGTTATTAGAACATATTCAACTTATTTTAAGAACTTTACGAATTTGAATTTCAAAAAGGCTAGGCAAACTAGACTTTTGAGATTCCAAGGATGGTTTAACTATTATAGATTTGATACTAAATATATTCCTTTTGACAAAAATATAGTAGCTGATTATCTTTCTCGTGAATTATCTAATTTTACAGATGGATCCTACAGCAAAAAAAAAACTATGGTAGATGTGTAAAAGGGAGGGTTACACCCAGCAATAGTGCACGAAGAAAGATAAGAATGGGAGCAAAGACTCCGAGAGCATTAGCTCCAGTTCTTCAAGAATGAAAAGAAAAACAATAGCTCCAAAAGAAATTATGTGCTTGCTATGTAAATCTCAAGGGCATATAGCTTCAAAATTGTCCAAGAAAGAAAACAATGAGTTCAAAAGAATTGGTTAGTCAAAAAAAAGGCTAATGAAAAATTAAAAGGAAAAGGTCCAATTAAAAAAAAAAAAAAGGAGAAAAAGCCCTTGGTGTCCTAGGCATGTAATCTCGAAAATT